>JADGMU010000715.1:0-24666 GCA_016920895.1 Vaccinium myrtillus | reverse complement strand
TTTGAGTTCCATCAAGCACATCAAAGACTCCTTGTCTGAATTTGAAGCTTTATCCGGGCTTGCTCCTAGTCCCGGAAAGAGTAACATTTTCTTCTCTCTCGGGGTCAACACCACAACTAGGGAGGGAATTCTTGCTCTCCTTGGATTCACCGGGATCTCTTCCCATCAAATACCTTGGTGTTCCCCTCCTCTCCACCAAACTAAAGTATGTTGACCGTAAGCCTTTGATTGACAAGATCACTTTGCCAAAACTAAGACTTGGACCAATAGAGACCTCACCTATCTTTGTAGAGTGCAACTCATCAAGAGTATACTCTTCTCTATGCGGAGACTTATTGGTCCTCCATATTTATACTTCCCAAAAAAAGTCATCAAGGAGGTGGAATCAATTTTGAGAGCCTTCTTTTGGTCCGCCCGATCTAAAAAGTCCGGGGCTAAGGTGTCATGGGATCACCTCTGTTCACCTAGGCGGGGAGGGAGGGTTGGGTTTTAAATCAATGCACATATGGAATAGGGCAGCCATTTCCAAGCACATTTGGTTCCTCATCTCAGGTGGTGAGCAGTCCATGTGGTGCCAATGGGTTAAATCCTACTTACTAAAGAAGAAAAGCTTTTGGGAAATCAAGATGCCTAGTAATCCATCATGGGTGTGGAGGAAAATGCTTAATCTTAGACCTATTGTGCTTCCCCACATCAAAACCATAATAGGAGATGGACATTCAACTTCTATTTGGTTTGATAATTGGCATCCCCTTGGCCCACTGGCTGAGAGATTTGGGTCTAGAGTTTTCTATGACTCTGGGCTCCCCAGTGATTCTAAAGTTTCAACTATCATCAGAAACTCTCAATGGGATTTTCCCATAACACAAACCCCGAACTCAATGAAATGAGCCAACATGTCCTCCTTAGCCGATCCTAATGGGGCCAATGATTCTCATAAGTGGATGCTCACTTCTAATGGCGATTCGATATTGCCTCACTTTGGAATCATTTGAGGACACAATTCCCCAATGTTCTATGGCACCACAATCAGGTTCTCTGGACACATTCCCAAGTGTAGCCTTATTGCTTGGGTGGCTGTCCAGAATAGGTTATACACTGAGGATAGGTTGGTCACTTTTGGTACCAAAGCTCACTCCTGCTGCAGCTTCTGTAATGGTTATGAGAGTCATGACCATTTATTTTTCAATTGTCCTTATACCTCACAGGTCTGGTCTCAAATTACTGGGCTGCTAAATGAGGCTTGGCCCTCCAAATCTTGGTCTAACTGGGTATCTTTTATATCATCCATCAAAGGAAAGTCCCTTAAAACCCTCATGCTTAAACTTGCTTTTACCACGTCCATATATCATCTGTGGATTGAAAGGAATCTTAGAAAATTTCAAAATGTGTTCAGTTCTGAGCAAGTTGTAGTTCATAAGATCTACACTATGATGAGACATAGGTTGATGGCCCTTCAGGATCTTCCTCAAGGTCATCAATCTCATAGGATCCTTAGAAAATGGAATCTCAATTCATAAACTTTTATGAGATGTGCTAATGTGCTAATGTGCTTATCTGTCAACAAGCAAAATAGGTTCTACAAGATAGCTGCAGGAGCAGAATCAGAAGGAATCAGTTCTTTATTCAGGCGAAGGCAACAAAGAAAAGAATGGACTTGCATGAGCTTTTATGCTCATCCCGAGACACTGTGCGAGTCTACGAGATATTCAAGAAGGACACAAAGCGGTCCCTTGTGATGTCGGCCAGAGTAAGAGCAACTCGCATGAGCTATGTATGCTCCAAATGCTCCGAGGTAAGCATGCTTTTTACTTGAACTTCATGTTATCTATAGCAAGGGCTGTTGCTATAGATTTTGCTTGCTTGCATGCATTTTGTTTATGCTCATTAGTGGGTTGCAAGGGCTGTTGCAACCTACATCTACTTGCTAGCAATTTAACTTTCATGTTAAACTATAGCAAGGGCTGTTGCTATAGTACTTGCTTCCTTATCTGAAAAATTGATGTGTTACTTACCTGTTGCAAAGGAGATCTTTGCCAAAATTTCCGAAAATCCAGTGGACATGATAGTTAAATTGCTTGATTTGTGTGGTTTCATCTGATGCTTGTGTGTGTCGATCGATCCATTAGATTGAGATCCCCGTCCTAGCCTTGGGGGCTGTCCCATGGCATGTATTAGTCCCTTCGGGAGGGGCTTTTCCTCCCTATTTCTAGTCTTCTTCCGAGTCGGCATTTGTGGTTATCTTGTATGAAACTATGTATTTATGGGCTACCAAACTCAAGCGGACATCGATCTTATGGGATCAAAAAGCAGCCATTTGGCTGCTCAAATTCCTCCAAAACCACCTCTGTTGTTGCAGCTGCTTGCTTGACAAGAGTCCAATCCTCAAGTTCTCCATGCTCTCCAAGGTTCAAGCTGCAGTAGTAGAGCATTGCTTTGCGATTCTGTTTTTGCGGCCTTACCGATTAATTTGGTGTGCGGCGAGCGATTGCGGTAACACCAAGTGCAGCTGTGTGTGAGCGAGCTCCAAGTCCTACAAGTTCAAGCAATTTACGGATCAAGACCTCGGTTAGATTAAAGCAGTTGCGGCTTGGGTTGGTCCTATTGTTCTGCAGTTTGCAGCATTCTTCCATGTTACATTTGATCCAAGTCACATTTGGTTCTACAAGTCCAAAACCCAAGTTCCCCAAGGTTCATGTCCAAGCTCCATGTTCTCCAAGGTTCAGCAGTAGCAAGGCTCAAGTGCAGCTATGCATTGTTGCTATTGCAGTTGCAGCAGCAGCTGCAGTAACTCCAAGTGCTGTGTGTGAGCAGTAGCATCATGTGGCAAGTCCATGCACCAAGATTCAAGTACTCTACCCTAAGTCCTTCAAGTTCAAGCAATATCTGGACCATGGTCCTTCTATGTTCTGTTCAAGCTTCAATTTTTGTAGTGTTACTCTATCCTCATGTTGTGAGGTGTTTCTCTCTCCTCTGCTTGATGGGAGAGAAACATCTCTTCAATGTTGTTGTTATTTCCTTTTCTTTGTTTCTTTGTTTTTGTTTTGTCCTCCCTGGGGTATGCCCCTTGTAGGCTGTATATCCGTTTAGCCTCTTTTTATTTCAAGCTTATTTACCCAAAAAAAAAAAAAAAAAACAAGAGAATCCTGAATATGCTTGACTGAGCTTACATCTCCTCTGCAAAAGAGCATAAGGTCATCAGCAAAACACAGGTTGATAATTTTGGGTTTATTGCATCTCCAATGGAACTTAAAGTCAGGCTTATTGGATTTCTCTTTTAAAATGCATGTGAGCACTTCCATGACAATCACAAAAAGGTAGGATGACAAAGGGTCGCCCTGTCTGAGACCTCTTTCACCTTTTATGTGGCCAGTAGGCTCACCATTAATATTCAATGTGTAGTTGGCTGTGGTAACACAGGCTTTTAACCATGTGATCATTCTGGGATGGAAGTTCATGCATGTGAGAGTGTCCCATAAAAATTCCCACCTGACATTATCATATGCTTTCATGATGTCAACTTTCATGGTGCATTTGGGAGAAGAAGTGGACTTATGGTATCCATGCATGATCTCCTGAGTGAGGAAGATATTATCTGCAATTCTCCTTCCTTTAATAAAACCAGACTGAACTGGATCAATGAGCTCAGGAAGGACACTCTGAAGTCTTTTAGCTAAGATCTTGGCAATGCATTTGTACACAACATTGCAGCAAGAAATAGGTCTGTAGTCCCCAACCTTGGAAGGATTAGGAACCTTGGGAACAAGAGCCACAATGGTGGAATTGGCTTTACTTAGTAGCTTCCCAGACCTAAAGAAATTCCTGATGGCAGCAGTAGCCTCCTGCCCAACTATGTGCCAAGCTTTTTGGAAAAAATTAGCATTGTAGCCATCAGGGCCAGGAGCTTTATGAGGATTGAGACTCATGAACATATCCTTGATTTCAATGTTGGATACATCCTGAACCATGTTCATGCTTTGGTCATTGGTAAGTCTCTTAGTAATAAGTTGGTTGATTCTACCATGGCCAGCATAGATGGAAGTATGAGGTTTACCAAGTAATCCAGAATAGAAATTGACAAAGGAGTCCTAGCCATGGGGGGTTGTCCTTGGCACTGTATGATCCCCTTCTGGGAGGGGGCTTCCTCCCTCATCTGTTGCTGCAGCAACATTTAAGTTCATTGGTGGTCCTTCAAGGTCCATTTATTCCAGTAAAGACTAAGGTTTCTTCAGTTTAGGTTCTGAAGTGTTTAGTCCACTAGTTTTTTTTCCCTCTTTTACTCTTTGGGGGGTTGTCCCA
Source organism: Vaccinium myrtillus (assembly GCA_016920895.1). Classification (NCBI taxonomy): domain Eukaryota; kingdom Viridiplantae; phylum Streptophyta; class Magnoliopsida; order Ericales; family Ericaceae; genus Vaccinium; species Vaccinium myrtillus. The sequence goes on along the minus strand of JADGMU010000715.1, from coordinate 20,367 downwards.
TTTTGTACCTTGCAGTGCTCCTTTTCAGTTCCACCACCTTGAGTTGAGTGTCTCTCCCTCATGGCAGATGAGGGAGAAACACTTTTCTCTTCATCCCCTTGTAGCCATTTGGCCTTCCCCTCTTTCTTAGGCTTGTCTGCCTTAGAAGTTTCTTATTTTTTCTTTTCTTTCTTTATTTTGCTTTGTCCTCCCTGGGGTATGCCCCTTGTAGGCTGTATATCCGCTTAGCCTCTTTTATTTTCAAGCTTATTTACCCAAAAAAAAAAGGTAATGGTGGAATCACCTAGAGTAAGACTGGTAATTTTACTCCTATTTCTATTGTTATTAACTGATTTGAAGAAGAAGGAGGTACATTGATCCCCAAGCTTTAACCACTGGATTCTGGATTTTTGCCTAGCTAAGCTCTCTTCAGCTCTAGCAAGAGTGAGAAACTGCTTGTAGACCTGCTTTTCCTCCAACTGAATAGCAGTATCAGTAGGGTCAGAACCAAGCTTAGTTTGAAGAGATTCAAGTTGGAGTTTAGTGGCATTTACCCTATCAGTGATGACAGTGGGGAGGAAGGAAGGATGAACAGAAAGAAAATCAAAGAACCTAAAAGGTCTCTTAGGAGGTTTAGGGGGTGGTGCAATATGTACTATGGCTGGTGAGTGGTCTGAGATCCCAGGGGTGGGAAAAAAGACAGAATTTGTTTGGTTTAGTTCATCAAGTGTGGAATTTCTTCACCCCTATCAAAATATGGGGAATCTAAGTCTCACGGGGGTTCATCAGATGGGTTTCCCCAAATACCAGATGGTGTTCTTCATAAGGGCTTGGTTTTCCTCATCCAACAACAGTTCATGTACTCCCAAGTTTCATGGGAACTAACACTCACAGGAGCAGATCTTGGGTATTCCTCTTTCATGCAAAAGGGGTCTCCACTCGGTTGCTGCCAGTACATCAAAATCCAATGGGAATTCAGTTCCCAAATTTGCCATACAAGGGGAATCCTGTTGGGCCTCCCCAATTTAAAACTCAATATGCTGGAGTGCTTCACTTTGCGTCTGTACTCATCGTGCAAAAAGACTCAACTGCTGTTTGTAACGGGGAGCTCAACCAACACAATCTTTGGTCTCCAAAGTCAGTTCCCCAGACTCGCTAAGTGAAGATGGTGTCACGGCGGTGGGAGCAATTCCTGTATGGTTCCTGGACTTGGCGAGGTCAATCAAGTGTGGGTGGTAGTTCTTCCTCTTCAACTATCAGAGGAGTTCATCATTTTTGGTGGGGCTTAGCATATAAACAGCTCTTTAGTTCTTTTAGCATATCGTACAGCTCAAGGTAATGTTGGGATGTCAATCTCGTTTTTTTTTTTGGGTAAATTAGCTTGAAATTAAAAGAGATTAAGCGAATGTACAGCCTACAAGGGGCATACCCCAGGAAGGACAAAATGAAAAAAAGAAAGAAAAGAAAAGTGCGTGATCCTCGGCACAACCCGCCGGGGTGGGAAAATAAGAAGTACCGGCACAGCCCGCCGGCATAGGTGTAAATAAGCAGAAATGCAATAAGCGTAGCAGATAGATGTTTCAATGCCATGCACAACCCGCAAGGCTAGGATAAAAAATAAAAGGTATGTGTCCAATTGGATAACATGTAGTGGGTCCAAGAAGAGACCATGTGAGTTAGCCCGTGCTCGCGTCCCATTAGCCTAGCTACCCCAAAGGAGAGAGGCGTCAAGGACATGAGCATGGGCAATGCGAAAGAGTCATATCTAAGTGGTGATATATATGAAACAACCAACCCTCAACAGTGAAAACAACAGTAGCTGAGCATCCCGGACCAAATGAGATAAGCCTCTAGCAGTTCGGCAATCAATAATACCCAAGGGAACCCTCCCAAAGAACCCTTACACTGAACATATGCCTAGTTTGCTACTCGCTCCAAACATCATAGTCCAGGCTCCCAAATCATCATGCTTCCACTGTTTCCAGTGACTGTCCATATTGGTAGCAAATGAGATCGAATCAAAAGTAAAGAGTACCCCGCAGTGATCTCAAATAGATAAGGATAGGACTAAGGACAGGTGAAATCCCTAGTCAAGCTAAAGATCATGAAAGACAGAGTCAGCCCCAGGGAATGACCCCCGGACCAGAGAAAACCAAGGCCACCAACATTCATCGGTAAACTCCGCCCTCGAACCCCGTACACACACAATCAACCGCAAGGTGCAACTATCCGAATCCAACATCCTCCACACACGGTAAAGTAAGAAGTGACTCCCGCAATGAAAACAGTCGATGCACAAGGAGCTCGGGGCCAAATGTGGATGAGACATCTGAACCATGCTAAGGTGGAACCAAGACAAGAGTCAGCCCTAGAGAAAACTCCGTCCCCATCGGAGAACCCCAGCTCATAGAAACCTGGGTCATCAACCAAGTAACTACGCCATCGGACCCAAGTCAATCTCCACCAAACGCCGAAAAATCAGCCATAACCAAAATCCAAGTGCACAACCATACCCATGCAGGAGAAAATAGATCTATAAATGTGAATGCTGACCCAATAGACAAACCAACTGACCCTCAACTGTGGAAACAACAATAACAAAGAAACTCGAAACAAGTGTGATAAGCCTCTGGCTGTTCGGCAAGCAATAAAACCCAAGAGAACTGACCCCGTAGAACCCTGTACTGAACACATGCTTACTACACCACTCGCTCCTAACACCGTCATCCAAGATCCAAGGTCATCATACATCCACAAATATTGGGTCTAGAACAGTCCCCATTGGACCACCAATTAAAGCCCATTAACTCTCAAATAACTATAAACAACTACCTTTTTTCGAGAAGCCCATAAGGCCCAAGAAAGGCCAAGCTCGTAGCCCAACCCATATGATCAATCTCGTTTTACTATTGTGTTGTATTATCATTTTCGTCTGCCGAATGTCTACACTCTTTGTTTTTCATGACTGGTCTTGATCTCTGATTCTCCATTAGGAGAGAAGAGAGGGGATACACGCGCTACCTGAGAATGGCCTTCAAATTCGAGCCTGGATTGTTGTGCCTACAGGTGCACATGGGTTGAAAAGGCTGTCTTTAATTACACGAAAAGAGGCTGTGGGCCTGAACCGAAGAAGGTACAGCTAGCATATGATGGCTACTGTTGCTGGGAAATGTTTAATTGGTCAAAGGACTTCTTAGCCAATTTTGTTGGCCCACATGGGTTGCACAGATTGTGCACGAAAACCATCTACTGGTAAGTGGGGACCACGGTCCTATAGCTGTTCTAATGACCAGCCAATTTTTAATTATCTACTTGATGGTGGGTCCCAAGGACATGCCTTTGTTACGTTAAATTGGTCAAAAGAGGTCAGCCCTTTTGTGGGCTGAATATTTAACTCAAAGACAACAAATTTCCCACGTAAAGTGGGTTTTCCCACCGAGGTTCATGTGGCCCACACTTGGGTCTGAACAGAAGAAAGAAGGGATTGTGGCTTATTTACTCGGTTTTGGGGTCTTGGGTCCCAATCGGGGACAGCTTCAATTGGATTACTGCCGTCATAATTCAAGTCAAATCGGTGCAGCTACTACCCTTCCTAGTTGCACGTAAAAGGAAAAAATGGGGTACAACTATACTCCTTCAAAAAATGGCGATGTGCCATTTCAAATCTGAAATTTTTTATTTCAACATATGTATCCCTATTTCAGCGGGTTGTGCTGGATTTCCCATTTCCCACCCCAGCGGGTTGTGCCGGGGAGTACGCAATTTTTTCTTTTTCTTTCTTTATTTTATTTTATTTTGTCCTCCCTGGGGTATGCCCCTTGTAGGCTGTACATTCGCTTAACCCCTTTTAATTTCACGCTAAATTATCCAAAAAAAAAAAAAAGAAAAAAAAGCCAATTGTCATTGACCAGCACTCTGTCAAGCTTGGAAGAAATAAAGTGGGGAGGGTCTTGCCTGTTAGACCAAGTGAAGAGGCAGCCAGAGTACCTCAAGTCCTCAACCTCACATGAGTAAATGCAATGGTTGAGGGCATCCATATGGGAGGGCCAATGAATTGCCCCACCAACTTTTTCCCTAGGATCCCTAATTGCATTAAAATCCCCTAAAATTACCCAGGGGTCATTATTTTTCAGCCTGCACAAATCATTCCAGAGTTCATTTCTATCATTGTGGTCATTGGCCCCATAAACAAAAGTGGCCAGAATGACAAAGTCATCTTGTATAGAGTGCACCTCACAATGAACAAGCTGACTAGTAACATGGAGAACCTTCACATTCAGAATGTGAGGGTTCCAACATACCAAAATTCTACCAATGGGGGCAAAAGCAGAATTATGTGCATACTGCCAATGGGGGCATATACATCTCATAGTCAATTTAATATTAGGCTCCTTAACCTTGTGCTCAATTAGCCCCATAAGAGATATATCATTCTTTTTCAAAAAAAAGTTTGGCAGCCTTTTGCTTGAGAGGGTCATTAAGACCCCTCAAGTTCCAAAACCCAAAATGCACCTGTGAATTTGAACTAGGTAGGGAATTAAATAAATTAAGCATAATAAAAGGAAATGGCAGAGCATGGAAAGTAGTAAAACTGCCCAAAAAAAGGATATGGGAGAGCCTTCAATGCCCTTTGTAGGAGACTAATCTCCCTTGTTCTTCTTGGTGTTGGAACCAGAGGATTAAGGACAAGAAAGGGGAGAAGAAGCTGCTGCAGATTGCTTCATTGGCTCTTGCTTGGAGGGAGAGCTATAAGGCTGCTTATCGACTGCCCTTGTAGATGGAGGGCCAATGGGAGGAGAGCAATCCCTGATTTCCTTACCCTCTACAGAGCAGTCATTATTCTCCTTAGTAACTGCTGAGTCCAGATGCTTACTATCCTTATTAACTTGCAAAGGGACAGTGCATTGGACCTTTGTAGGGCTGTTCACCTCCACGTCATTGATTATGAACTCCTCATCCACCTCCTCCGGAGGATCAGATGTGTTGTTGTTAGTGGACCCTTCTTGCACCAGACTTTCAATTGCTGGAACAGAGCTTGGTGATGCTTCCTGGCAACCAACCTTCAAAGAATCTGAAGCTTGCTTCCCCCTACCACAGTCCATTCCTGCTCTGCAGTAACTGGCTTGGGGACTGATTTGATACTACAAGTGTGCCCAAATACCTTGCACTTCTCACACTTAGAAGGGAGCCACTGGTACTCCACCCCCACCATTACTGAATCAGAGTCAACTGATATAGTGATATCACTCGGTAGCTCGTCCTCTGCACTAATTTCAACACATATACGCGCAAAATCCAGACGTCTTTTATTGGCAGTGGCTTCATCCACATAGATAGGTTTACCTATTGCACTAGCAATCTTACTGAACCCCACATGCGTGCAAAATTCCAGAGGTAATCTATGCAATTTGATCCAAACTGGGATAGAGGTGGGATGAATCTTACTTGGAACCAACAATCGCTTCCATTCTTTTAAGACAAGATATCTGCGGGAGAAGAAGTAAGGACCCCCCTCCAGCACTGCACACTTGGAAGCTTCATCCTCAAATTCTAATAAAAAACAGGAACCCAGTTGCTTAACAGAGAACTTGCCTTGGTCTTTCCAAACTGCTCGTGCTGTGGCTGTAAGAAGTGGTAATGGCATTTTACCGTCAAGAAAATGTCCAACAAGACAATGTCTTCCAACTTCATCATCAAGCTGGTCCTTATCAATTGTAACATAAGCCTCCTTCCCTATCTGGAACTCAGGGTAGTGATCCAATCTCTTCGATTTGGAGAGGGCGCTTGCGCTTTAAAGAGGGCTGACCAGTTTTTGGATTGAGCTCCAGGAAGCTTTGTCTCTCTTGAATTCCCGGATTGGGATTGGAAAGGTGGTTTTTTAGTGGGAGAGGAGGTAGTATTAGGGAAATGAAACCCTACTTTCAAGGAGTTACCTGCAGCAGCGCTTGAAGATGGATCCTCAGGGTCGATTTCCTTCGCCTGCAGTTGAATGAGTTGAGTTCTAAGCTCTGAACAATCAACCTTGGTTCCAGATTTCTGCATAACTTCTTCAATGGCTTGGACTAACGTTGTGATTTTTTCTTCACCATCCAGATCATCCTCAGCTTGTTTAAAGACTTCTGAGAGTATGCGAGCAGCACCAGGGCTAGATCTGGTAGGACTGGGGGGACCAAAAGAACGGTTGAATGGAGTAATGGGTGATTTTGTAGCTGTGGATGAACGGGCTTCACCATTTGGTGTTCGCTCATGCTTTGATTTGGGAGATTTAGGGTTTTTTTGGGTGGAGACGTGAATCGGGTCAAGGTTAGGTTTAGGTTGGTCTGAGCTTTGAGGTACAACTACAGACGGTGAGAGGTTAGGAATGGGTGATTGTGGAGTTGATTTCCCTGCCATAAGAGGGGTATCTCTTACCTCAGAACCCAGATCTGAAAAACTTACGGGGGTGGGTGTGTCACCGAGACTTGACTGAGGGTGCGAACCCCTGTGCTTCATACGAAGTTCATGAGAGTCTAGGGCTATAGAGCCTAGGTTAGTCGCGGGAGAACCTGGTACGTCCACCATCTCCAAGGGCTATCACAGAGATCGTGAGGATCGCCTGAGAAGAAGAGCTGACGTCATTTTGTCCCTTTTTGGTTTACTAGACTCCAGATCATCTCTTTGTCACCGAGACTTGACTGAGGGTGCGAACCCCTGTGCTTCATATGAAGTTCATGAGAGTCTAGGGCTTTAGAGCCTAGGTTAGTCGCGGGAGAACCTGGTACGCCCACCATCTCCAAGGGTTTTCACAGAGATCGTGAGGATCGCCTGAGAAGAAGAGCTGACGTCATGTTTTTTCACCCGTTGGTAGCTTTTCTTTTCTTTTTTGGGTAATTTAGCTTGAAATTAAAAGGGGTTAAGCGAATGTACAGCCTACAAGGGGCATACCCCAGGGAGGACAAAACGAAAATAAAGAAAACAAAGAAAAATTGCGTGCTCCCCGGCACAACCTGCCGGGGTGGGAAAATTAGTGGTCCTAGCATAACCCGCTAGGATAGGGAACAAAATGGATAAATGGGCACAAAGCCAACTTTTCAAAGGATACAACTACCATGGCAAATGTTGAATCATGGGCACATAGGCCACCATTTGAATTTCGGGCAACTACCACTGCACATCAGAAAATTGGGGACAACCCCTCTTGATCAAGTCTTCCAATTAATGCTTTCACCAGCAAACAGATGCAGGTCTTCCAAATTGCTTTTGCAGCTGGCCCACGGCCACTATCTGAATGCCAAACACCGCACTAGCACCATGTGCTTTCAAAACAGCCCAATCTTTGACTAATTTGCAATTTGCTTGAGACTTGAAAATTGAACATAGCTCGAAATCCTAACCCCTGTTCCGGGTTCTACAAGCCAGACGCGAGTAGAGCGTGAGCAACCCATGCCATCCATCCAAACTCATCAAGCCAGAGGCAAGGGCATAGGCCACACGCGTCGCCGTCCGAACAAAAACCCAGAACAGGGGAAGAACAAATAAAGCCGAGAGCATAAACAACTCATGGGGTTGTGAATCCAGTGTAACTACGTAGTTGAACCACTAACATGATTGTTTCCCTGGGTATCATCAGAGTCAGAATACGCAAGCTTGCTCACTCCAAACAAATCAAAACCCAGGAAATGAAGAATAGAATCCATCGATTCCATATATCCGAAGTAAACTTCAGCCAAATAATCCAAGAAATCCCAAATAATTAGTGGAATTAGAGTACAAATGATCCTATATATGTATAGCAGATACGGAATGGAGTTCAAGGATCTCTGAAGAAATAAATTCAAATGCACAAGAAAGGAAGCCCAGATCGAAACTGCCATAGACATACCTATGAGCGCCAGGATCCACAATGGAATGACCCCTTCCACCGTGACACCACCGACACATAGCGGAAGAGAACTGATACGCGAGGTAATATTGCAGCAGTGCTAGAAACTGCTCTTCCAATCTGCAATGCATTCAGATATCCCCTCAAGGACCCCTTTGCGTTTGAGGACGAGTACCCACTCAGTGGGATGAACTGTCCAATAATAAACCCGAATAACCCATGGATTTTCTGGGTTTTCTGAAGATCCAAGGCCGACATAGCCATGGTCGGAGTCTCCATCAGACCGTAGAAATCACAAACGAAGGTGAATGGGCGTAGAGCATGATAACATCTTTCTTTGATTGAGGTATTTACCTCGATTTGTTGATGGACTGAGTGATCTAGGGTTTCTGGATTTCCAGATCCCCTTTGTGAGCTTCTGTATCTCGACATGTATGTGGTAAAATTGAGGTAGAATGGAGATGAGCATGACATGAATCACGAAAACCCAAAAAATTGTGAGCTTCTGAGTCTCCATTCATGGTTGTTGCTGGAGTTCACACCTTCACGGATGATGGCGAGCCTCACCTTGCGAGAATACCAGAGCTTGGAAGCTCCAGATCCCCAAATCGATTGGTACTGATACAGATTGGAAACGTTGTGGATAGAACCGGATCTCCCTTTGTTGTTGCTCGCCATGGGCTTCTGAATGTTCAGATCCCCTTTTGAACTTCTGTTGCTCGATGTACGTGGGTGAAACAGAAATATGATTGAGGGCGTGACATGAATCACGTATAGAGATAGTAACGCCCCTGGAATCAGAATGATTTAGGGTGTGATTGAAAAATTACTGAAGATTTTAAGGGAGGGGAGTGCATTCTCTCTCTATTTCTAGAGAGAGAAGCTCTCAACCCTTTGCCCTTGGTAGCTTTTCTTTGTTCCTCTTCGTAAGGACTTGAGTTGTGCGTCCCACCATATGTGTGAGCCCCAGTGTTTTGAGTGCTAGAGCCTCTTCCATTCTTTGTGAGTGGAGGTAATACTTCGTGGGGGAGCATAGTGAGGATTAGTTGAGGGAGATCGGACCCTTAGAGAGAGATAAGGAGGTTGCGAGCTTTCGAGGGCGTTGTAGTGAGAGCCATATATAAACTAGGGCCCAAATACTCAATGCAATTTTTACACACTGTATTTGTTGCTACTGCATTTGCTATTTGCTGCTCATGATTCCCATAGATATCATGATTCTGTGGTAGATGTTCCAAGTACCAAGAGGTAAAAACAAAACCGATTTAATCAAAAATGAATGACGTCACCATCTCTCTCGGGCGATTCGGGCGACTCACACGATCTCTGTGAAAACCCTAGAATAGGTGTTCTTGGCCTCTTCTTCCATGGGAGATTTTGGTCCTAAACTGGGTGAAAACCTAGTTAGGAAAGAAGATTCTACCAAGGGTACATACGATCTGGGATCCAAAGCCGTGGATTCGCAGGAAGTTCGTAGGAAGCATATGAGTTCTACTCACCCTAGGTACAACCCCAACGCAGAAGCAACGGGTGATCCAATCCATAGCAAACTGTTGATTCCTGGTGTGGTGTACTCCACACCCACCAAGTTCACGCCATTCAAACCTCTAGATCTATACACGCAAAACCTGAAATCTTCCGATGGTGAAGATGACATCTCCATCATCAGTCGTGGAGGAATCCAACAAGTAACGGGCGACTCTCACAGTCACTCGTTGTCTGAACCGAGCAAATCTCAAGAAACTCAAAGCCCAATCAAATCGTGCTCTAGTTCTGCTCAAAAGCTGAAGGATGTGATCCAGCAAGCAGGAGAGCAAATGGAAAGAGAAGATAGACTATCAGCCTTAATTCAATCGATCGAAGCAGAGATGCAGATTTCTGGTGTTCGGGTGGACTGCTCGGAGCTGAAGACACAACTCAGCCGTCTCCAGTAGAGAGAAAACCATCGTTGATGTTCAATCCTCAACTACCGCAAATCGATTATTTAAAGGTTGGTTTTCACGGTTCCGTTGATCCTCAACCCCACCCCCCCAAGTACCTACGGATAAAGGTCCCCGTTCAACCCCGACCCCAAATCCAAAATACAACCTCCCAAAAAATCCATAACAACCACCAACAAAAACCCAAGGACTGGCCGCACTATTCCAAACCCAAGGGCCTTCAAAGATCATTAAATTAAGTCACTATCCGTAACTACAAAGCAAGGCGATGATGCCGAGGTCAAGATGGATGAGGAGGATCTGAATGATAGAACCCGGAGCAGTTGCCTTATTGGGTACTTCTTGGATGGCAAAATGCCTTTTCCTTTGCTAAGTGCCACAACTATGAGAACTGGAAAGATCACGGAAAGATTAACATCAAGCGGGGGGGCATGCTTCTTTTTGAATTTCAAGACGAGGCTACTAAACTCAAGGTTTTAGAAGGCGGCCCATACTTCTTTTCCCGTCGATACTTGGTCCTTAAAGATTGGCACAGATGCTAGCGCCCACTACAAACATCCTTCCACCATTCCAGCTTGGGTAAAAATTGACAAACTTCCCTTGGAATGTTGGACGAAGGGGGATTCAAAGACAAGGTTGCAAGTACCATTGGTAAGCCACTATATGTGAATATTGCTCTGACAAAGAAACAAAGAGAGAATAGACTATGCTAGGGTATGTGTTGAGATCTCAGCCAAGTCAGACCTCCCCAAGACTATCCGAATTGCAGATGGGAATCTATCCATCACTGTGAATGTTGAATACCAGTGGTTACCCCCTAAGTGTAGTGTTTGTAAAGTTTTTGGGCATTCTTGCAAGCCCAAGCCTGACCCCCAGCCCTCTATTGATGATGAAGAATGGAAATTGAAAACAAGTCACAGTGGGCAAAAAAGATGACGTCAGCACTTCTTCCTCAGGCGATTAGGGCGATTTGGGTTTTCTCGAGCTAGTTCGTCGCCAGATTCCATGGAAGGCGATCCATCCTCAAACTCTACTATGGAAAAGGGCATAGGTTCCAAAGCTACAGACTCTAATGAGCTGCGTACGAAACAAAGAGTCTCTGCCAAACCTCAGACAAACTTTGGATCGCTACAAACCCCTATCTCTAGGGTTTCAAGGGTCCCCACAGCCATTTCGGGAAACTTCACCGAACTGGGTTTCAATATCTGCGATACATCCACCACCGACTCACCCACTCTCCATCATTCACCTAAACCTAGCCTCGTTAAATCCAACGTATACCCACAGCGATTCACATCCGAGTCGAGCAACCCTAACTCATCACCACACAACTTAGACTCAACCCTAGCAGCAAATCACCCCCAATCCGAAGATGTTCAAGTGAAGCCAGGTCACCCCACAAGGATCAATATCGAACCCGATGCTACTACGGTCACTCCAAACATCATCACCCGGTCTGGAAGTCCAGGTCGAAAATTGCAAGAAGTCTTTCAACGTGAGGGGCTAAACCAAGCTTCTGAAGATCGTATATCATCGCTAGTCCAATCGATAGAGGAGGAAATGCATAAGTCCGGGGTCAATGTTAGCCTCTCCCACCTCAAATCTCACATCCTCAAGGTGCGGGAGGAGTACTCAAAGCATGATGCGGATACTTCCAGCGTTGGAGTGAATCTCGGAGGAGTTTGTTGAGGTGGACAATCCCCCACTCCCGGGTACACCAAGCCAAACCGGTGGGTGTGAATAATCGTAAAACTCGAATAGGCGTCCTGTTTAAGGCTCAAGCTCCATCTAAAAATATAAAGCTAGAACATTTTCCCGATATGCAGCAAGGTAAAGATGTTGTAGTGGTGTTAGATGAATCTGATGTAGATATTAATTCTTGGGATAATTGCTTGATTGGGTATTTTCTGGATGGCAAGATGCCATAAAACTTGTTGTGTGCTACTGCCCGCTCTGTCTGGAAGGATAATGCCCCGAAGTCTGTCAAACAAGTGGGGGCATGCTTCTTTTTTTATTTTAGGGATGAGGCTTCTAAGTTGCAGGTGTTGGAAGGGGGTCCCTATTTCTTTTCACGGCGTTACTTGGTACTAACTGATTGGAAAAGGATGTTGGTCCCTGATACCAAACACCCTTCATCAATACCAGTCTGGGTCAAATTACACAAGCTTCCATTGGAATGTTGGACAGCGTCTAGCTTTAGTCGCATCGCCAATTCCATTGGAAGACCTATTCACATTGATGAAGCTACCGCGGCCAAGAAAAGATTGGACTTCGCAAGAGTTTGTGTGGAAATTTCTGCAAAAGATGATCTTCCAGACATGATAGTGGTGAGATCCAATGGAGAAGCTGTTACTATTAGGGTGGAATATCAGTGGCTACCTCCTAAGTGCTCTGAGTGCAAGGTGTATGGTCATAAATGTATTCCCAAACCTACCCCTCCTCCCACTAATCCAGTTGAGTCTTGGCAAGTAGTTGGGGATAAGATTCACATCTCAAACAAGGATCCTATTATCCAGCACCAGGTTCAAATGGCAATGGTCTTGGGAGGTAGCAATGCATTGGATGCTGTGACCTGCGAATCTCCTTCACTCCCTATCAATTCAACAGAACCAAGTAGTTCCAGAGATTTATTGAAGGATGAAGATGGTAACTCCTCTGAAGACTTTGAAAATATTGTGGCAGATGCACCCCCTTCTAATAAGGTCTCTGAAGTTCAGGCCCTTGCACCCAATATCAAGCAAGCACCTCATCCACCAAGTGCAACAAGTTCCCCCACCCCAGCTTGTCCTCAATCTGCAGGTAGCAACACCAAAAAGAATAAGAATAAGAAGAAGGGGAGCTATGGGAGGTCTAATTCCTCCAGAGGGCAATAAAGGCTACTCTTATATCCTTTTTGGGCAGTATCCTAACTTTTCTATTTCCTGCCATCTTATATTTTATGTTATGTTTCCATGTCTTCTTAAATAATTTCCATGCTTAGTTCACAATCACATTTGCACTTTGGGTTTTGGAATTTGAGAGGCTTGAATGACCCCCTCAAACAAAAGGCTGCTAAACTCTTTTTGAAAACCAATGAACTCTCCATATTGGGATTAATTGAGCATAAAGTTTTTTTTTTTTTTTTGGGTAAAAAGCTTGAAAATAAAAGGGGCTAAACGAATTTACAGCCTACAAGGGGCATACCCCAGGGAGGACAAAGAAAGAAAAGAAAATAAAAGAAAACGGAAATGAACGACTCGTCACAACCCGACGAGAAAAGCTAAAGCAAAAATACAAACAAACTCTGAAACTGGGTGTTTCGTCCTCATCTAATAGAGGAGAAGGAAACACCACACAAAACAATGGATCAATCTTTGCAACTTCTACTTTGAAGACAATTGAAGGTATATCTCACTCCATTAACAACCAGTTCTTTCGTGGGCTGGAAAATTTACTGGGTTTCAAGAAGCTGCCGGCAACAGTGGAGTCCAGTTATGATGATGAAGACCTCTTCATCTCTCTCTAGCATATGACCCATCATTCTGATGGTGTCCACAAGCACAGTCCCTGGGTGTTTCTTGGAGCTCCGACAATGGAGCTATTTTGACAGGAATAGGGACATGAGCAACTGTAAATCAGTAGTTCTAAGACCCTAGAAGCTGAGCTTTCAAGGGACAGTTGATCCAGTGCTGAACCGATGGGTACTAATGCGGGTTGGTACGCAGGTAACCCAATGGTTAAGCTTAACAGTGATTATTGTTCTCTTGATTTTCAGTTCTTTTAAGGTTTTTTGAGCAGTGATTTTCAATTGCTCCCAATCTACCAATGGGTTTTGTTAAACATTCAAAACAAATCTTGAGGGTGCTCCAATTACGAACGGGTCATGGCGAAATTTTTAAAAAATTTGTCCTTCCCAACAGTACATGGAGTGTTTTTCTCCTTTCTTATAGGTCTTGTTCCCCTTTGAGTGTTTCTTCTCCCTCTCTCAGATGGATTAGAAACACTTGTCCCCCATTGTTGCCTTTTGGCCTTCCCTCTCCCTCCTTGGCGGTCTGTGCTAGGGAGGAAGTTATTTTGTTACTGTTTTCCTATTATTTTGTTTTGTCCTCCTAGGGTATGCCCCTTGTAGGCTGTATATTCGCTTATTCCCTTTTATTTTAAAGCTAGTTTATCCAAAAAAAAAAAAAATCTTGGGCTATGGGCTTTTGAGCTGTGAGTAGTAAGGAGAAAATCCCAGGGGAAACACCACTTTTGCTCAGTGGTCTCACAAATCTGGAGTAGTTTATGGCTGCCATAGAAAATCAAGCTTACCACCCTTCATTTGGTGGTTATTGCTGTGGAAATTTTGAGAAATTACATGTGGGTCTGGATCCTTTTAGATTCTGAGCTTCATTGAGAAGAAAGAGGAATCCCACGCACTTGGTGCGATTGGGCAAATGCAAAATCTGGGAAAGTGGTTTACTCCATGGACCCACATTGGTTCACGTAAAAAGGGAGGTCCAATTCACGCAAAGTGATGTTTGGAGTGTACCAAGTCAATCTTGGTCCAATACAGTAACTGTACCGCAATGTCCAGAGAAAGTCCTTTTCTAGGTCCAATTCACGCAAAGTGATGTTTGGAGTGTACCACATGGCTTGATCTCGAGCCCAGGCAGCTGTACCGCATAGTTTGTTCTCGGTCCACTCAACTGTGCAGCTGTAAAATGCTCACAATATCCTTTGGTTCCATCGATGGTCCTCTGCCCACAACATTATGAAACAGAAAATATTGGCCTTTGTGCCCATCAAATGGCAGTGTGCCCATGAATTTCAAATTGCAAAAAATGAGCCTTGGGCTTGTTTACTGCACGCAAATGGCAAATGGCAGTGTGCCTTTTCACACCATGTGGGTCAATTTTGGTTCACTTATTATTTTGGATTTTGTGGCTACTATGATGGTATCACAGTATAATAGATCTTTTCTACTGCTTTATGCATATTTTACCCACCCAGCGGGTTGTGCTGGATCCCCTAATTTTCCCACCCCGGCGGGTTGTGCCGGGGAATACGCAATTTTTTCTTTTTTATTTTGTTTTGTCCTCCCTGGGGTTTGCCCCTTGTAGGTTGTACATTCGATTAACCCCTTTTAATTTCAAGCTGAATTACCCAAAAAAAAAAAAAAACTTCCCTAATGTTGGAGCTAGGGATTGATGAGGCAACCAGATTGCCGCTTAACATGACTTGAGGAGAGAGGAGAACCTCTTTGGATGCATTGAATCGTAAGGCTGGAATTGGTTATGGACCTTGTAATATTAGGAAAGTTGTAAGATCCATATGCCCTCATTGGCATCATGCACATAATTCTTCCCATGCTCCTATTGGGAGAATTCTTGTATGTTGGAACCCTCACATTCTAAATGTTAAGATCCTGCATACAACCAATCAACTCATTCATTGTGAAGTGTCATCAATTCCTGATGGACTTGTCTTTTTTGTTACCTTTGTGTATGGTGCAAATGAACATGCTGACAGAAGAAAATATGACCGTTGCCTTGTCAGAGCTTCTCTCTCATGGCGATTTCCAGGCGATTTCAGGCGATTCCCGACTCTCGCGATCTTAGGCTATGGTGGGCGTTCCTGACTCTCCCGATACCAATCTAGGCTCTTTAGCCCTAGATTCTCATGAACTTCGTATGAAGCACAGGGGCTCTCACCCTCAGACTAGTCTCGGTGACACAACCACTCCCATAAGTTTTTCAGATCTGGGTTCTGAGGTAAGAGAAACTCCTCTTTTTTTTTGGGTAAATAAGCTTGAAATAAAAAAAGGGCTAACCGGATGTACAGCCTACAAGGGGCATACCCCAGGGAGGACAAAAAGAAAACAAAAGAAAAGATAAAGAAAGGAAATGAGAACCAACACATCCCGTTGGAGAGGAGAGCCTAAGCAAATTGAACAAGAAGTAAAGTATTCTAAAGATGTTTCAATCCCATCTATCAGAGGAGAGAGAAACATCCCTAACCTATCACCGTCTGAAGTTGTCATTCAAAGCTCAGACCAATCTAAACCTAAGCTTGATGAACGCAACTCCCCACTCAGTACACCAGCATCGGCCTCTCCGATCTACAACAACCCTTTGAAATCGGGTAGGGGGTTCTCTACACCCACGAAGTTCAAACCTTTCAAGCCTCTAGACCTTTACCCTCAACGTCCCTCTGTTGTCGGCTCAGAGACAGGAAACCCTAACTCCATTAACTCACCTCAAAAGCCCCCTCTTCATCAGAGCGGTCCCCGATATTCTGTTCCAGTGCAATCCCCACCTCATAGCCCCAGCAAAACGAGCCCTAATTCAGCCCGCGAGCTTCTCGAGGGTTTCCAACAAGAAAATGAGTGTTTGGATAGCAAGGAGAGGTTGGCTACGCTAGTCCAATCGATCGAAGTTGAATTGCAACAATCTGGGATAAAAGTTGATTGCTCAGAGCTGAAGTCTCAGCTGAATAATCTGCGAGATAGAGTGAACAACCCAGAGGAACCATCTTCCAGTTCAGCCAATGGTGATTTTCTTAAAGTTGGCTTTCATTACCCCTCAGATTTATCAAGTAACATACAACCTCAAGAAGATAAAGAAACCCAACCTATACAACCCATACAGGTCCATACTACCCTTCCCAAACCCACCCAGCAACCTAACACCAAGGGTTGGGCCTCTTTGTTTCGTACACAAGGCCCTTCTAAGGTCATGAAGCTCAGCCATTTCCCAGAGCTCCAACAAGAAGAATGTGCAGTGATTGAGATTGAGGAAGCTGATGTCGATGAGAAGACTTGGAGTCATTGCTTGGTTGGGCATTTTCTAGATGGGAAGATGCCCTTTCCTCTGCTTAGCTCCACTGCGAGGAAAATTTGGAAGGATCACGGAAGGATCAGCATCAAACAAATTGGAGCTTGCTATTTCTTTCAATTCCAAGATGAGGAAACAAAGCTTAAGGTTTTGGAGGGTGGCCCGTACTTCTTTTCCCGGAGGTATTTGGTACTCAAGGAATGGCATAGGATGTTGGCTCCGACCACAGAGCATCCAGCTACCATCCCGGTTTGGGTTAAGCTACACAAACTACCTCTTGAATGCTGGACGGAGGGTTTTTTTTTTTTGGGTAAATGAGCTTGAAAATAAAAGAGGCTAAGCGGATATATAGCCTACAAGGGGCATACCCCAGGGAGGACAAAACAAAACAAAAGAAAGAAAAAAGGAAAAAAAGGGATGGCCAAGAGGCAACAGTGGGATGGGATGATAAAAGTGCACAACATACGTGCATGACAGCATTAAGAACATAAAGGGTGATGAAGCCTCTGAGAGGAACTAGAAACAACTCTAAGCAATGAAGCATCTCAATGAGGACTACTCAAAACCTTCCAAGCAGACCTAGACGGAGGGTTGTTTTAGCCGAATAGCAAGTTCCATAGGAAAGCCCCTCCATGTGGATATTGCTACTGCCACACAACAAAGAATTGATTTTGCTCGGGTGTGTATAGAGATATCAGCCAAAACAAATCTTCCCAAAGTTGTCCAATTAAACATGGGGCAGGACTCAGTTACGGTCCCAGTTGAATATCAATGGATCCCTCCCAGTTGCAGCTTGTGTAATGTTTTTGGCCATACTTGCAAACCAAGGGCTGATCCACCAGCAACAAACAACAATGAGGCGTGGGAATTAATAGGGAAGGCACTTGGAGGAGGAGGGGATGCTCTTGAGGCAGTTACTAAGAGAGTCTCAAGTACTCAAAATGATGCATTTCTTTGTGAGGATGTGGAAACTGATGAATCTGAAACGGAAGAAATTGATCCAAGTATGGCAGGAGATGAAGATACTCAATCTATTCCATCAAGTATTAGCAGCACAAAACTCATAACTCCCAATTTCCCAGCCCTTAGTCCAAGAGGTAAGCTTGTGGCGGGGGTCAATTCAGAGAACAAGGCAGAAGTGGGATTCTCTCCACTGCTGGATCCTGATCCTGGGCAGCCAATTGTACCTACTGACCAGGGTACTTCTACTGGTAGCAAGGTAGCATCAGGGGGGTCAGTTGACTTCAGAACCAGTTCAAGCAAAAAGAAGAGCAAAAAGCAGAACAAGGGCAAGCCAGCAGCCCTGTCAAACAAGCACTGATGCAGCATCATTGTATCCTTTTTGGGCATACTACTTCCCATTCAATGCCTTTACTGTTACTGTTACTGTTATTAATAATTTTATGACTTGCTCTGATTTGCACTTTGGTTTTTGGAATTTAAGAGGTCTGAATGACCCTCTTAAACAAAAAGAAGCTAAGTCCTTTTTGAAAAACAATAACATATCCTTGTTTGGCTTTTTTTTTTTTTTTTTTTTGGGTAAATAAGCTTGAAATAAAAAGAAGACAACAGAATATACAGCCTACAAGGGGCATACCCCAGGGAGGACAAAAGAAAAGAAAAGAAAACAAAGAAAAAGGAAATTTAAAGGGGTGGCCACATTGGCAACAATTGGGGATGTATAACTAATTGCAACATATAACTTAAATTACTCTAGGTGTTTCTAGACCATCTTGGACAAAGGGCGGAGAAACACGCAAAATAACTTTGAACTTGAACATTGAACTTGGAACACAACTCTTGAACTTGAACATTGGACTTTGAATGGTACCACAACTCTTGTACTATGAATGGATGAAAGCTGCACACCACTGGAGCCTTTAGAAAATTTTGCCATGACCCGTTCGTAAGTGGAGCACCCTCAAGGTGCCAGCCACTGCAAATACAACAGCAGCAGCTGAAAAGGAAAAAGAAAAGAAAGAGGAAGAGATGGAGCAGCAACATTGCATGGACACCCTGACAGCAGAACTGGTTCTGCAGCAAATTGATGACCTTTAGAGGCAGCAGCATATACTGCAACTGAGAATTGGGCAGCATTTCGTTTGGTTCATGAGCACATCCTCAGCAGGAGCGAGAGACATGAATTGGGAGGACATCCCCCTCCCAGAAGGGAATTAAACAAAGCCATGGGACAGCCCCCCAAGGCTAGGCCAACAACTAGTAAACAACACTGAATTCCAGATCTAACTTGACTCACAACACTGAATTTCCAGATTTCAAAACATGGGGGTTTCTGAAAAAAATTGGCCAGAGATGGCAGTCCACCAGTTTAGACTTCCAGAAAATGTACTTGTAGTAAGGCTATGCAACAGACTAGCACTTGTGCAGATAGAAGTTGGTATCAGACATCGTTCAGGAACAACACCATCAGGTCACAAGATATTAATTTATATTTTAGAGGCTCACCCTTCATCTCCCTCAAGTCCTCACACTGTTTGGCTTGTTAGAGCACAAAATCAAACAACCTAATGCTGGAAGAGTCTTAAACTTTATCTGCCCTAACTGGAAGTATATTCATAACTATGTGCATGCTCCTATTGGGAGAATATTTGTCTGCTGGGATCCAATGATATTGTCTGTTAACCTTATTTCACAATCTGCCCAATTTGTCCACTGTGAGATAGGTTTGCTTAAAAGTGACATTAGTTTTTTTGTTACCTTTGTTTATGGTGCCAACTCTTACATTGAGAGACAAGTTCTCTGGCACTCTTTGGTCAACCTCAAAAGCAATAGTCCATGGATGGTTCTTGGGGACTTCAATTCTGTTAGAAATCCCCATGAAAAATCTAGTGCTAATACCCTTTGGCCTCCTTACATGGATGATTTGAACTCTTGTCTGTACACCTCTGAGCTTGATGATCTTAGATATTCTGGGTGTTTCTTCACTTGGTCTAATAGGCAGGTCCCTCCTAATCACGTGTCTACCAAGCTTGACAGAGTTCTAGTGAATGATAGTTGGATTTTGTCCTTCCCTCAATCAAGTGCTTATTTTCCCACTCCTGGTATCTCTGACCATTCCCCAGCCATTGTCCATCTTGTCCCTCCTTCTAAGAGAAGCCCTAGGCCTTTTAGATTCTTTGATTTTTTGGCCGAGCATCCTCAATTTCTCTCTATCGTGCGAGAGGGTGTGGAGGGAGGTCATTTTGGGCAATCCCATGTACTTTGCATTGTCTGAAACTCGAATTCTTCAGTGAACTTAAAATTCTCAACTCAAAGGATTTCAAATTGTATATCCAAAAGGGTGGTTGAATCTAAACAAATTGGATGTCATCCAAAGAACAACTCGGGTGTTGATCCCTCCAACCCCATCATCCAAACTCGGGAGAGAAATTTATTTAAACAAGATGTTACATTGGCTAGAGCGAGGAAAGCCTTGCTAGGCAAAAGTCTAGGATTCAAAGGCTCAAACTTGGGGATCAGTGCACTTCCTTCTTTTTAAGTCCATTAACAACACCGAAATAGGAGTAAGATTACTACACCGACCCTAAGTGACTCTATCACTCATGATTCCAAGGAGATTAAAGGGGCTTTTGTTAATTTCTATGCTGCCCTCCTTGGTACACCTCATGTATCTCCTTACTCCTGGGACCGATAGAGTTGAGCACCTCATCACAAATAAATTAAGTAATCTTGAACAAAGCTATGCAATGATACAAGAGGTAACTACATTGAAATTAAGGACACCTTTCGACAATCCCCATAAAGCCCCGGCTTTCTTTCGATTAAGGTCATG
>JADGMU010000710.1:0-97805 GCA_016920895.1 Vaccinium myrtillus | reverse complement strand
AGAGCAATAAACGTACATGGATAAAGTACATGAATGTAGTTTAATCTAAGAAGCCTATGAATGAGAAGTTGAGAACACAGCATAACTGACCTGCCCTGCTCCCTCCGCCACACTGATTACAGCTGATCCTTTTGTCTCAAGTAGGTACTTCAGATGCCTGAGGACACCATGGGGTCCATGTAAATTAAAAGGTACGTTAAAATTACCGATATAGACTCAGTCAATGACTCAATTAATAGATGAACATGAGCCATATTGAATGAAGTCATGAGTGTACTAGGAATTACCTTTGGGATCAAGCATATATCAATTTGTCCACTAGCAAGGGACGCATGCATGGCTATAAATCCACTACTGCGACCCATCAATTTAACAATTCTAACACCACAATAAGCACTATGTGCCTGTTAAGAATATTACGAAAAGAAAAAACAGAAATCAAGAGATCAATAGCAAGGAAGGGTTCTAGACATCGACTACACAACTCACATAAACATAGAGAAGTGAATGAGTATAGGTCCACAATGCCCAATGAACTAAATTAAGGAGACGAAGGAGGTAAAAACTAGTACCTCAATGTATGCAGAATTTATTGCTTGCTGTGCTTCTTCAACAGTAGTATGAAAACCAAAAGTTTTATCCATCCTACAGAGTTTGAATACTTATAATTACATCCTATCTTTTAAATAATACCCAAAAGGCCATTTATCCATAATTAGAATACTTATGTTTATCATGTAAAATCACCGAAGTGGTAAAACAATAAACTATATTCACTGTGTAAATAACCCTCTTTTAAAGTACATGTGAATATGGTTGATTAACTTACCATTTTTTCACCAAAGTGATAAAACAATAAACCATATTCACTTTTACAAAAATGGGAGGCCTCCAAACATGTAGGCATTTCTGAGATTGATGGGAGGAATTTATTTTCAGAATCAAAAGTATTGAAAGATTTTTTGCCAGAAGATACAAGAAAGCCAATTGATGTGCTCCATTAGTTGAAGACAATGGACGGTTGTTTCCCGAATGCATGGATTGCATACAGAATAATATTAACTATACCAATTACTATTGCGCCGCGGAAAAGAAGCTTTTTAAAGCTGAAATTGATCAAGACTTATGTTTGGTCAACCATGTCTCAAGAAAGATTAAATGGATTGGCTATATTATCCATTGAGAAGGATACGATGAAGAAGCTTGATTATCGACTTATTGCAGCTAAAAATGCGAGAAAAGTAATGCTCAAATGATCAATTTTGGAGTATTGTAATGGTTGTTTATTATTAGATGACTATATGTTTAAATTTGTGCAATGGTAAATATTTTGTTATGGTTTTTTATGATGACTATATGCGGAACAATTTTAACTACAGTATTATGCAAAATAGATGGAGGGTCTCATCTAATGAGTCCGTTTCAAGCCTCCAAAACTAATGAGCCGGCACTGTGATTCCCCGAAGTGGTATTTAGGGACGACCATCTCAGCTGACCTGCTCTGATCCTACCCATTTCCCGCCCCGAATGGATCGGGGATTTTTTCAGAGATAGGGTAGAATATGAGAATAACTTTTTAAGAATTTCAGAGATCGTGTAGGTGATGTTCGAGTCTGTCCCCGATCACGCCCGATATCTCTACATGTATAGATTACATGTGTATGCATAAGGAGGGAGCTAGGATTTCAAATTGAAGGTGGCACCCAAAATTAATGTTCTCCCCCTATCCTATAAAGGTAACCTGTTACAAAAAAGGGTTAATGACCTGGACACCCCCTGTAAGTATACGTTTTCCCCCAAACACCCCCTGCAAGAAAAAAAGCTATGACGACACCCCCTCTAAGTATCAAAATTCTCCCATCCCTACCTTCTGTTAGGCCTTGACCCCCCTACCGTTAAATTTTGGCGAAAAATATGACATGTTCTACCCAATATACCCCCACCCATGCTCCCTCTCATTTTCCCCCCATTTACCCCCTTTTCCCCCACTTTACGTGAAATCTATATCAAATAAAACCCTAGCCCCAAAAAAACGTGAAACCCATATCTCTCTCTCTCTCTCTTTCCCTCTGTTGTCTCCTATCCTCACGATATCCATCCTCTCTCCCTCTCCTCGTCTGTCCCTCTCCTCCTTCCTACCTCTCCAGCCTTTCCATTCTCCTCTCAATGTCGTCATCTTCTACAGCTGCAAGCAACCCATAAGCAGAAGGGTATAAATTCGTTTGTGAATGCAATCTGAGGGCTCCACTACGAACGGCTCTCACTGAGGAAAATGTGGGTAGACGATTTCTTGGTTGTGGGCTTGTGGCAACTACAAGGTAATGTCTATTACTTCCCCATCTATTAATCCAATTTATTTTTATTTTGACTTGAAGGTTGTTAAATCGATTTATGTTCACCACTCATTCCATCGATTTGTGTTCACCACTCATTCCCCTCACTGAAATTGGTAAATCATTAAAGTGTACAAAATTAAAATTAGAAGCAGATTGTATGGATAAATATGTGGGTTCTCTTCACTGAAATCATAGCTTGATTGTTAAAATTAAATTAAAATTAAATTTTTTTTTAAACTACAGAAGATAACCATAGTGTCTTGGTATAGAAAATATAAAATTTATTGTTTTGATAACCACAATTTGTTTTTAATTTTTTAATTTTTATATTTTTTTTATTTGTAGGGTGACGGTGGAAAAAAATGCAATTTTTTTTACTGGTTTGATCCCGAAACGTGCAAAAGAGGGAAGGAGTTTGGCAATTGGATGGTAAAGAAAAATCAAGATTTACAGAAGATAATTCAAAACTTGCATGAAGAATGTAAACAACAAAGGAGGGAGATGGAACATGGGTTGCTAGTCAAGATGGAAGAGTGGAAGAAGAAGGAAGAATGGTATGTAATGAAAATAAACTTGATGAACCAAAGAATGAAGGACATCGAAGATTACTCCACACTCAAGAGAGAAGAGTGGAAGAACAAGGAGGCTTGGAATGCATTGGAGATGGGAGAGGTGGAAGCAAGGAATGGGGGTTTGAAGTTGAAGATGAAAGAGGTGGATCAAAAGAATGTGGGTTTGAAGTTCAAGTTGGAAGAGATGGAAGCAAGGAATGATGGTTTGGTGAAGAGGAACAAAGCAATGAAGGAGGAGATTGAGTACGCTAATCTAAAGGTGAAGTTGTTGATTGCAATGGTGGTGGCCTTAGTTGGCATAGGGATTGTGTATTTTGGTGGTGAAGGAATTTGGAAAAACAAAATGAAGGCATTACCTTGAATGGGCATTGTGTAGTTTGTTATCGTTATCTTATCTTTTGTATTAAGTCGGGTACCCTATTAATGTATGGGTTAATGTATTATGCGGACAAGATGTGCCACTTTGATTGCATGTTTGGACTCAATTACTGTCATTTTGGGTACTTCCATTTGATTGTGTCAATTCTGAATCTCAATCCTCTCCTTCTTTCATCTGTCTTTGTTTCTTGATTACAACAGAAATGCACGCGTAAGGAAACCCCAACTAGTGAGGTCTCACTAGTTTTAATTGAACTAGTGAGGTCTCACTGGTTTTCCCAAAATTAGTGAGGTCTCACTGGTTTTCCCAAAATGTTTTCCCAAAATTACCTGCGATGACTTTCCCTTTGCACTTGCACTAACCTGTGATGCATTTCCCCTACCTCTTGCACTTGTTGCCCTCCTTGGCTGCAATGGTGACAAGTACAAAAAGAAGAAGGTAAAAGCTAAGTCACAACATATAGGCATATTGGCATTTACAATACTATAGCGTAAGAAGTAATAACCTGTGATGACTCTCCCTCCTCAAACTGAGTTGATACAATAGCTTTGCAAGTTCTAACATTGTGACCAATGGTTTTGCATCTGCTGCACCTCGTCATCTCAGGCTTCTTCCTACTCCAATCCCTCTTACTTCGATTAGGATTGGTAGTCTCATCTTCACCTCTCCTCCTAGACTTCCTAGGTCTGCCTGTCTTCCTCCTATACGGTGGAGGCATTATGTCTTCATATTCTGTTCGCAGCCAAGCTTTGAATGTTTCTGTATGGTAATAATAGGAAATGTAGTCCTCAGGTCTGACCCTATCCTTCATCATTGCAGCACAAGCATGTGTACAAGGTATACCTGTGACATCCCATTTTCTACAAGTACAAGTCTTGATCCCAAGGTCCACAATAAATGACATCAAAGGGCTGCTTACTTCAAATTTCTGTGGGGAAGCATAGATGACAGAGTAGTCCGCAGCCCACTCCTTAATAAACTCTAGCTTCTTGCAAATGTTAGGGCATATCCTGGATGAAAACTTGTCACAGAATTTGGTTTTCTCTACATACCTCTGCATGACATACCTTCTAAGACCTTCCAACATTGTAAGAATTGGTTTGTCCCTCACTTCTTTAATTACATTGTTGAAAGACTCAGATATGTTGTTGACCATTCTGCCCGTTTGTGCCCTTGGACTATATTTACATATGGCCCAATGCTCAATTGGCTCCCTCAACAACCAGTCATGTGCCTCCTTTGACATTGCCTTCAACGCCCTCATCTTTGCTTCAAATTCTGGTACTGTATAAGCACTTGCTGCACCCCACATGAGGTCTTTCAACTCTTTGCCTTTGAATAACTTTTGATAGTTGGAGTACTTGTGCCTGATGCAGAACCTGTGTTCCACACCAGGGAACAACAAGTCCATAGACTCTGTAAGTCCCTGCACAATAACACAAATTACAAGCATTAGATGAAGCTATGAACAACAATTGAACAACAAAAATGAACAAAATTTAAATATTTACTTGCCTTTTGTCTATCAGATATGAAAATCCATCCCTTGTCTGCAGGCTTTCCAATCACATCAGTCAGGATGTCCAAGAACCAACCCCAGCTATCCTTCAACTCAGCTTCCACAACTGCCATTGCAATAGGGTACATCATTAGCATCTCTCCCGACAGCGTGCATCTTTTGCCCCCCATATGGACCTTTCAGAAAACAAGCATCTAGACCAATAATGGGCCTACAATAGCCTACAAAGCCTTTTGCCTGAGCATCAAACATAATGAAAATCCTCTGAAATATAGGGTTCCTATCCACCCAAGGCCTATCAACCTGAATCTTTGCACAACTCCCAGGATTCTCCCTTTTTAAAACCTCACAGTAGTCATACAACCTCTTGTATTGATCACCATACTTCCCTTGCACCATTTGTTGAGCCTTTCTCTTAGCCCTATATATTTGCTTTTCTGGCACATCCAGGTATAACTTTCTCCTCACATCATTTTTAACTGCCTCAACCTTCCAATCAGGGTCATCAATAAAGTTGTTCAAATACTTGCTTGCCAACCACTCCGCGGATGCCCACCTGCTTTTCATACTTCCTCCCACATGTGTGTTTGCCCTTGATGGTTTTAATTTGAAAGGTTGTTGTGTCACCAACCCTGGATGCATGAAGCCTCCACTTACATGAATATTCATCCTCTGGTTCTGAGCACTTAACAGTTACCCCTTCGATTCATTTTTTATGTACTTGAAGTCACATCCTTGCTTAAGGTGGTACTCTTTCAATAATTTCCTAAAAACTTTGGCATTTGGAAACAACATAAGAGGAACAAGTTTGGGATTTTTCATGTCCCTTTCCTCTAAGAACTCCGGATATTTAACCTTGGCCTTCCCCCTCCTTTTGTTCCCCTCATCATCTGATGAATCAACAGTACTAAGACTCTCAACATCTGAGTCAGTATCACCCTCCCCTTCCTCATTGTCCCCCACTACGACACCTTTCCCCAAATCCTCCCAAGCCTTTGTACTTGTTCCTCCAGTCTCCCTTGGTATGCCATGAACATCATCCCCCCAATCGTCATCATCGGATGATGAATCCCTCAACCCACTACATGCATAGTCACTGTCAGTATCGCTGCCCCTATAACTGTCAGACCCACATGGTTCATCATTCCCAGTGTCCTCATCTTCTTGTTCATCTTCAGCTTCATCTTCATGACCCGGAAAATCTGGATGTGTAACGTAACACTGTACTTGATCTACACCCTCACAGTGAGCAAACATCTGTTGCATCTCACCTTCACTTTGCACTTGAACTAACCCATCCCCATCCTCCAAAGTATGGCCTGGTTTTAAGTATTCAAATTTGTAACCTGGGGGACACTCGTACTGATTAAGTATACCCACCAACTCAAAGTATGGAAAAGTACGAGGCATTCTAGTATAGCCCACCTCCCCACGTACATATCACTTTGGATTGAATACAAATTTCCCACGAACATTGATGTGTAGGGTTAGCATTTCATCCGCCATCTGCAATTATCAAAGCAAAAAACAAAGATAGAAAAATCAGTGGTCAACTTCAACTTCAGTGTTGTCTACAAAAACAAGCAACTTTAAGTAAGTAAATAAATAATTGTATCTAAATTAGAAAACAAATGGACCAGACCACAATTACAAAACAAATGTACAAAAGGGCACAAAAAAAGCATGAGGGGACCACATTTTTTTACAATTTGCATGTGAATAGGTAAGTGGGCAGAGAATGTTCCATAAAGGGGCACAAGTCAATGTGTGGTCAACTTCAGTGGTATCAACTCCAATACAAAAAGAATTGACATCAGTTACTTCAGTGGTATTAACTTAAATACAAAAAGAATTGACATCAGTTAGGTAGGTAAAATACAAAAATTTCTTGGACTATGGAGGTAGTGCTCTGAGGGGACCACATATCAAATAATAGGGGGGTTAATGTTTCGTTCATTTGGACTATCAGGATACATTATTCAATGATGTTTGGTTGATTTGAAAAGGACCAAAGCAATGTTTGGTTGCTTTCAAAGTTGTCTGGTTAGATTTCTCAAAGGCAGGGACCACATGCACAAGTTAGAGACAGTTGGGTTTGGTGGGGAATCACACGAACAACCTTTCAACTTTGGGAACCCAAAAAGGCCCAATTTTTTTACTTTTTTTCAACTACATTTGTCCTATTGTCATGCTTAAACCCTAAGTTCCAAAAGTCCAAACTTTCTAAAGCATAAACAATGTTACAATCAAAAACCCTAACTTTGAAACCAACATATACAGTCAATATTTGTGTCTTTTTCGAGAAAGATGAGGAACACAATAAAAACCCTAACTTCGAATCACATCAGTGCAGGTTCGAAACAAATGGGGAACACAACACAAACCCAGGTTCGAAAAAGATGGACAATACCTGTAAATGATTTCGAATCAACCCAGAGCTTTTGGATCCCACAGATTTCCAAAGCTTTTCGATTAGGGTTTTCGGCTTTACAGTAGCTAAATGGAGAGGGTAGAGAGAGAGAGAGAGAGGGAGAGGAGAGAGGGGTTTCGACTTTACAGTAGCTGAATGTCGTTGATGTTGGTGATGATCGGAGAAGGAGATTACAGTTGGTGATCGATCGGAGGAGGGGTTTCTCTTTTCATCGTCATTGTATAGAGAGAGAGAGAGAGGAGCCACTGATATTTTTAGTTGCAAAATGAAATTTTCGTTTAAGTGTAATTATATATACTAGGGTAAAATGGTCCTTTTAACTCTTTCCGTTAACAGAGTTAGAGGTCCAAAAATTTTGATACTTAGAGGGGGTGTCGTTGTAGCTTTTTTTCTTGCAGGGGGTGTTTGGTGGAAAACGTATACTTACAGGGGGTGTCTAGGTCATTAACCCTTACAAAAAAGATGTGCAATTATTGAATAAAACTAAAAGATGTGCAATTATTGAATAAAACTAAAAGATGTGCAATTATTGAATAAAACTAAAAGATGTGCAATTATTGAATAAAAATAAAATATTGTCCTGCATTTTTTTTAAAATTTCTTAACACCAAACGAAAATATGAGTTAGTTCTGTTACAGTATTCATGTATGTGTACAGTTCTCTCTTCAACCTACTGTTTTCTTCCCTCAACTTAGCTGCTATGCATAATTTCCCCTTATTAGATAATAGGGTTAATCACCCAGACACCCCCTCTAAGTTTTCAGTTTCACTTGGACATCCCTTATACGAATTTTTCCTACCACCAGACCCCCTCTATCTTCCAAAACTTTACCCCAAGACCCCTTTCGTCAACCGTCAGTCTTGAACCTCAAAGCTCCGGATCATGTTTTGATATCCAAACCATTCAAGTTGGTTAAAACATGTTTTTAAGGGCACCTGAGAGAAATCGGCTAAAAATATGACCGGAAAATACTTGATCCAAATAATTTCCCATAAATAATATTTTTAGCCGATTTCTCTCGCGTACCCTTAAAAATATGTTTTAACCAAGTTGAACGGTTTGGATGATAAAAGAACTTGACTGTTCTAGATGCATGGAAGGCTGACGGAAGGGGTCTGGGGGTAAGTTTTGGAAGATAAAAGCGGTCTCGTGGTAAGAAAAATTCATCCGGAGGGTGTCTGAGTGGAGTTGGAAACTTAAAGGGGGTGTTCGGGTGATTAACCCTAGATAATACTACTGGTTGTCTGTCCAGGAATTCTATACTGAATGGCTTGAATTTCGTGATCTAGTTGCCTAATTGTTATTCCAAGACAAATGTATAATCTACACGCATGACTTGTATATTCGAAGTTCATAATTTTCTGACCCGTAACTTGCTATGTGTTCTCTGGGGGGCTGCAAGGGTTCAACATCGCTTGAGCCTTCTCATCCACCTGAGGGTGTAGTTGTAGCCTAATCTTCTCATTTGAACTTCTCACTTGCACACGTAGCACATGCCGTTAGTGCCTAAGTAGATGATGGTTTGTCCAAGAAGGCACTCTGACGATCAAGTCGGTGGAGGAAAGAGATGGAAAGTACAGGATAGAGTTGGGGTTTTTTTTTTTTTTTTTTTCAGAGAGAAGTGAGGCGTTACTTTTAGGGCTTATGATTGTACCTTTTGATAGTGAACTCTTGGCTTGTCCACTAAGTACTGTTGTGCCTACCACGCGCGATAACTGCTCGGTTGGTGTCGCCCTTGACGATAGGAATTGAGGCAGTTATTCACACATGCTATGAGCTGTTCTCCAACTCGTGTCATTACCATTCGGCTGATGTCACATGTGATGTTACAGATAAGGATGAGAACGGTTACATGTGCGTTTTGAGATGGCTTTTGTTGATCTGACATGCCATATCGGCCGAGACCGAATCTAAAAATGCCCGAACCTATCGGTTCGACAAATCAGTATTGTTCGGTGCCGGTTTTGATGATAGAGTGAGATGAGTCGTAGCTTTGCCTCGCCGAAGTGTGACGTTTGGCCGAGGCATTTGTCCGGCCTCGTTGCCACGTTAATTGGGCTTGGCTTCTCGTCCTATTCTGACTATCAGCCCGGCTGGATCCTTCTCGAGAAGCCAGTTCTCGTGGTCTTCTCACTGTTCAGTCCGACCATGCCCGATTTGAAGCAGTCAATTGGGTAGTCATATGGTCGAGCCTTCTGGACCAGTCATTGTTCGGCCCACTACATGTTCCTTTCCCGTACAGATAGGAGAGGAGATGGGGATTGACATGAGTTCGGAGATTAGAGACGGTGACATATCCACTCCCACCCCGCCCCATTGATGTCCCTAAATTGATATTGGGGCATCTTGCCCCCATTTTTCCTGGACCATTCTAAGCTCCATTTTTTAATCTTAACCATTGGAAAACCAGTTGAAAAGTAAATATATTTTGAAAGCCCTAAGAGCATCTCCAGCCTTGACCCAAATTTTTACTCATATTTGGATACAAATTTGGGTAGAAACTCAATTTGGGTTTGCCCCACTCCAACGGAAAAATGAAGTTTTATCCAAAATATTTGTTCTTTTATGTTCCAAAGAACATTTCCCTCCGTTTTTCTCCCAATTGCATCTCCTTCCATTTTATTTCCCTCTCAATTTCCCCAGTGCAAACTAGTTTCCTTCTCAGTGTTGTCTTCTCCAAGAAATTGCTTTACCATATTTATGTTGGAGAGATCATTTCCCTCCTAATTCTATCTCCCATCAAACAACTGACATCATGTTCATATCACCAAACAATTGGACAATGAAGCCTTCAAAATATTCTGATAGTGATACATTTTGGTCATCATCATCATCATCCTCTTCTGATGAAACTGTTAGAAGTTTGTAAGTGAAAAATCAAGGTTCCCTTAAAATCTGCTAAAACCCTAACAGTATGAATGCGAATCACTAAATAAATCAACTAGCAGAAAATTACGCAAGCAGTCAAAACCCACAACACAGAGATATACGTGGAAACCCTTAAATGGGTAAAAAACCACGGGAAGGAATCAAAATCACTATACTCATTGTGCAGTTACAGAAATACCTATCCAAACGATGTAAATCCTCACAAAGTTCTAAGTATCACCTGCCGAGTCACACGTACACCGCACCCAGTGATCTTGATCGCCAACGCCTTGAATCGCACTTGCCTTCCTTGGATACTTTTGGAATCCCACCAAAAGTATATCCTAGAAATCACTTCTAGATTGTAGAGAACTTCTTGGAGATGAGCATGTAGTTGTACGATCGCTCGATTGCTTAGAAACTCCAAGGTAATCACTCAAAAAATCAAGAAACCTTTCTCTCTCTATTTGCCTCCAAGTGTGGCTGCTGTGTTATATGAGATAATGAAAAAACCCTAGCACATCGGTATTTATAGATAGCTATTCACGCCCAACTTGCTCGACAGGTTGCTCGAGCAAGTCCTGAAGTTATTCTTGGCAAAAGAGTTGCTGGATATGTTGCTCGAGCAAGTCTTGAGCAACTTCTAAACTAGTAAAATAACCTACCCAACTCACCACTAAAAAACATATTATCGCACTCTCAACCATTACATAAAGAGATGATTCATTTCCACACCTAAACAAACACTCTAAAAAATAAAATTACAACTCGATGCAAATGTGTGTTGTCAAACGGAATTGCCAAAATAAAGAACTCCGGAACTTGGTTCTTACAATCTCCCCCTTTGGTACTTCCATGACAAAACACACTACAAAGACAATCTATCTTATATGAACGAGTTGTAGAGAGCCTGCAAACAAAACTCAACATTCAAATATATTAGAACAGTAGGCAACCTACTCCCCTTTTCATCATTCTCCCCCTTTTTGACATGGAATGACAAAGGGCGAATAGGATAAACAATAAAACAATAAATGTGAACAAAGGAGAATATTGAACAATTAAAGACCAAGAGAAGCAGCCAAGAGAAATATTTAAGAGAGAAACGTAACACTAGCACAAATAGCATGATGCATAAACTCAATAACAGACAAAGTACTAAAAGCACGCAAAGCTCAATAAAAACATAATTAAACTCAATGCTAAAAGATTATAAATTTTTTGAAGATACAAGCATGAGAATGTTTTAGCGCAAGTATTGTATCATGAGATGAGAGGAACAAGACATCCAAACTTTAAGACACAACTTGATGATAGAACACCATGCAAGGCAGAAGAAGTACAACACTCCATGATCAACGACATGTGAGGAAAGTGTGTGTGCATCCATGGCCTAGATATCAGGTTAGCTCAATTTAGGACCCATATTCTCATGAACAATAGGAGTATCAAGATGAGTCCCCCTCAAGAAGTCAAACCAAGCTAGGTCCTCAATGATTTTTTGTTGATAAGTACTTGCGGAGCTCCCCCTCAACTTTTAATTTTTATTTTTTTACAATGTATTCTCTTTTACCCCACTCGCCGTTTGACGCGACCGTTCGGACTGGATAGAGCCGAATGCAACTGGTTACTAAGCAAGTGGTCCAATACTAATACCACATTTTCCATAAACTCTCATTTTTTTATATAACCTCACCGATGGAAATAATTTTTTTTCTATTGTATTTTGCACTATCATCGGCGGCTTTCACACTACTAGGACTTTTGTCCTATAGGTAGCCATTTCCTCAAGTCATCCATTCTCTCAATTCCGGAGGGGGAGATGGAGACAAAAAACAAATGGTGGTGGATGGATTTCAACATCACATTTGGAATTCTAACCACGGGTCAATCTCAAAAAGAAATCTCAAGATACAGACCAAGTTTATGATAACAAGACCCCTAATTGTCAACCATCCATAATAGCCATGAATGACTGTACAGAATGTCACATACTCATGGTTTATTGACATTCAAATGTTCTTGCAGGGAGAATACCAAAAAGAAGTGCAATAAAAAATTACGGATGAACATGTTCATAAAATCCGATGATATTCAACTACGCGTTGATGACTATCATGCTCAATCCATACAAAAAAAAATTGATTTTTTTTTTTGATATAATAAGTCAAAGAAAACAAAAATAAGACAACTATGAAACAAACCATAAAACTCCACAAATCTAGGTATTAAGATATGCATGATCAAACAAACCTAGCCTTAAAAGGCAATGTCAACCTCTCCGGATGAACTATAATCATCTAGAGAGTCAAGGTCATCATCAACCGCAGAGACCAAATCACTTTTACGAACCCAAATATGTCTAGGTTTTCCCTTTTCAACACTAGCCTTTTTAGCAGTTATGGGTGTTGGATTTCTTGTAGTATAATTAGCATGCGAATTGGTTCTTCGTTTAGGCCTTTGAAAATGCTCTTTATGATTATTCATGTTATAGTAACGGGGAGGAGTCCTATGATAGCCATGAAAAGAAAAACAGTAAGGACGAATATGGCCTCTAATTCCACAATAATGACAAGTGGGCACAAAAATCTTATGACCATAAGGACGAGCTACATGTGGATGTGAAGTGTATGACTCATGCATCTTCCTACAGTGCGGTCTAATATGGCCAGTCATACCACAATAATGACAAGTAGGTTCAAATTTAACGACATGAGTAAACACTTGAGACTTAGCATGATTAATAACTTTAGCTTTTACCTCCTTGCGTTTGGGATGTTCGTTTACCACTGTTGTCGTTTGCTTCTTTGGTGTGGGAGAATTGAGCATGTTTTGCATGCCATTAGAATTCTTCTTCTCATCTTTATGATTGGTCCCTTCTCTCCCAATTGGTGGAGTTGAAGATGTCGCATGATAACCCAACCCTGAACGACCGCTAGGATGCCGTTGGATGGAAAGAATATGATCCAACACTTGGGTCCCTGTCTTTGTATCATCCTCTAATTTTTCCTTCGACTTTGCACTAGTCAATGCCTTATTTTTTTCAAGAAGGAGCTCAATTTCTTTATTCCTCTCATCCCTCTCTTGAGTGCGTTCATTCAGAGTAGCTTCTAAACTCTTGACCTTATCAGAAAGCTTATCATTCACCTTCATCAATTTTTTACTAAAAACATGAAGTTTGTTGTACTCCTCTTTGATCTCATCCATGTCATCACAACTTTCAGCCTCACTATTATCCGTCTCAGAATCACTCGATTCGGAAAGACCCTTAGGATTTAAGGAAACTCCGAAAGCCAAAAAGTTTCTATCATTATTTTCGTTGTCGTCTGTTTCTTCATTCGATTCATCGAATCGCTATCATCCCACGTTTGAGCAACAAAAACCTTCTTTTTCTTTTTATTAGCACAATCTAGGGCATAATGACCAAACCCATGACACTCAAAACACTGTGGTCCCTCAGGTGGTCCTTTTCCCTCCTTTTTAATTTTTTTAGAAAACTCTCATTTTTCTTTATCATTTTTCTTTTTCATAATATTTTTAAATTGTTTGAAAAAACTTTCATCTCCTCAAAATCGACATCACTATCACTATCTGAACCTTTCTTATTTTTCTGAGTACTTTTAAAAGCAATAGAAGTCTCGAATGTTTTACTTTAGGTTTGAACAGTTCGATTGCAATAGGTCGACCTCATAAGTTTGGAGAATCCCAACTATTTCTTAAACAGATTTTTCTTTTAATTTTCTCTTACCTTCCAGCATAGTTACTTGAGTTTTAAATCTATGAGGTAAGGAACGTAAAATTTTCTTAATAATACGAAAGGAAGGAATTGGCTCACCCAAGTTCTCGCAGCTATTGACGATGGCGATGAGCTTGAAGTAAAATTGATTGAATGTCTCCTCCTCTTGCATTCTGATGGTCTCAAACTCCGTAGTAAGCCTTTGCAGCTTAGACTGCTTAACCACGTCTGTCCCCTCGTGACAAGTAACCAGAATGTCCCATGCCTCTTTCGCTATTTCACAGTTAGCTATTTTCCTATGCTCATTAATATCAACAGCAGAAAATAAAATATCAAGTGCACGGTTGTTAGCCTGAAGTAATGCTTTTTCAGCGACTGATAACTCAGATTGGGGTTTTTTAACCTGTTTGTCCTCTAAAGTTAACATGGACCGAGTGTACCCCACAATACATGAATCCCAAATTTCTTCACCTGCAGATCTCATTATAGCCTTTATTCTAGATTTCCAATAATCAAAATTATCAGCATCAAGTATAGGCAAATTTCTAGACACGTGATTCATATTCATACTCATGATGGATCTGCTCTAGGAAAATAAATCCTAACGGAAGGAGCAGCTAGCTCTGATACCAATTGAAAAATCAGGGTTCCCTTAAAATCTGCTAAAACCCTAATAGTATGAATGCGAATCACTAAATAAATCAACCAGTAGAAAATTACGCAAGCAGTCAAAACCCACAACACAGAGAGTGGAAACCCCTAAATGGGTAAAAAACCACGGGAAGGAATCAAAATCACTATACTCATTGTGCAGTTACAGAAATACCTATCCAAACGATGTAAATCCTCACAAAGTTCTAAGTATCACCTGCCAAGTCACACGTACACCGCACCCAGTGATTTTGATCGCCAACGCCTTGAATCGCACAAGCCTTCCTTGGATACTTTTGGA
This sequence comes from Vaccinium myrtillus, assembly GCA_016920895.1. NCBI lineage: Eukaryota > Viridiplantae > Streptophyta > Magnoliopsida > Ericales > Ericaceae > Vaccinium > Vaccinium myrtillus. The sequence continues at coordinate 83,010 of JADGMU010000710.1, read as the reverse complement.
ATCCCACCAAAAGTATTTCCTAGAAATCACTTCTAGATTGTAGAGAACTTCTTGGAGATGAGCATGTAGTTGTACGATCGCTCGATTACTTAGAAACTCCAAGGTAATCACTAAAAAATCAAGAAACCTTTCTCTCTCTATTTGCCTCCAAGTGTGGCTGCTGTGTTATATGAGATAATGAAAAAACCCTAGCACGTCGATATTTATAGATAGCTATTCACGTCCAACCTGCGCGACAGGTTGCTCGAGCAAGTCCTGAAGTTATTCTTAGCAGAAGAGTTGATGGATATGTTGCTCGAGCAAGTCTTGAGCAACTTCTGAACTAGTAAAATAACCTACCCAACTCACCACTAAAAAACATATTATCGCACTCTCAACCATTACATAAAGAGATGATTCCTTTCCACTCCTAAACAAACACTCTAAAAAATAAAATTACAACTCAATGTAAATGTGTGTTTTGTCAAACGGAATTGCCAAAATAAAGAACTCCGGAACTTGGTTCTTACAGTATGTTTTTTAGTCCATGAACAAGTTCCCTCGAAAAAATTAAATGAATCAGACAGAGACGCTTTGTTGCGTTAGCATATCATACACATCGATTAAATCACATTTTTTCTTAGCCTTGTCGGGATTAGCTTTGAGCTCAGACCTTGGCCAAATAATTTATCAGGCTTGACCTTTGGTTCCCAGGGAAGGTTACTGGGCACTTGGTTCCTCCTTTTATATTGAACTAGTACGAGTGCTTTGCACGTGGAGTTCTTTCAATTAAATGGCTGTCTACTTTCGAAAATATACTGAAAAAATCACGGGTTTCGTCATTAAATGATTTCAAGTAAAATTGTGGCCCCACTAACCAAAATATCTGGCTCCGCCTATGGCTTGATCATTCTCGTTGCTCGTGTTTTAAGCGATAAGATATGAATGTCTCTGCTTTTTGTGAATATGCTTTGCAAAGCTAATCATTTTGATGCAGAACAAGTAGCGGCTCAGTTCTATGATCAGTTGGACCGGTCGAAGCCTGGGAGGCCCAAACAACTCTTAATTGAAAATTGCCAAATTCGGCAATTTATCGACGAGCCCGGAATAGGCCCAAACTTGGTGGGCTGAAGCAGAATCGCGCTGCGATCAAGACTCACGACCCTAATCGTGACTGATGGTGGATTTCGGCCAAATTCATTCGTTTAGGCCTTCAATTTAGTAATTTTGCTATTTTAGGTAATAATTAGATTACGAATTACTCTTAGTGTGTAATTCCGTTTTCATTGTTTCCACTTGGGAATTTCTTATTTTTCTTTCTAGTTTTCAATTTGGAAGTTTCCCCAATTATCGGGATACTTTATTTTTAGGTAAGTTTTTGCTAGGGTTTGCTCGAGTTTCCCTATAAAAGGGCATGTAACCTCTATTATTATTTAAACTTTTATTCAATTATAAATCAGAGTTATTCTCTTTCTCTTGTGGATTCAAGAACACTCGTGGATTCGAGACCTATTATCGTTTGACCTATTATCGCTTGAATTATCCTTGATTGTTTTTTCCCCGAGGAAGAAATAGTTTTATTAATCATAATGTCGAAGAGCCCAAGGCCCTAACATCTCGCAATGCAGGAGAGGATAATCATTTGAGGAAATTCTCCCTCCATGTTATCCTTCCAACATCTAACAGGGATTGCTTAGCCACCAAGTGGGCTAACCTGTTACCATGCCGTTTGACATGAGAAAAATTACATGAATGGAAGCATGAAGCTAAACGAAAATAATCCAAAATAATTGAATCACAATCTGCATAGGAGTGTACTCGATTCAGTGCATTAACCACTTGTTTTGCATCCCCTTCGATGATAATCTGAGTGTAGTTCCAAGCCCGTGCCAGTTCGAGAGTATAGCGGAAACCCATGGCCTCAATTGTGTTATGGATCGACCAAACAACACACCCACATGCACAAATAAACCGAAACAAAGAACACAAATAATTTTACGTGGTTCCCCAAAATCGGGTACGTCCATGGGAGAGAGAACACTGTTCACTATATTGGATGAGTTACAATAAGATAAAATACCCAACCCAAGCCCACGCTCACAAGTATTTTTATCTCCTACACTCACCAATATGCTCACACAATTTTTCTCTCAACACACACACTACACTTAGTTTTCCTTCTCCCTCTCTTTCTTTTTCTCTACTTCACACGGCGCACACACACATACCCTTAAATACAAAAAATGGCTGAAACAATAGAGAGCATCAAGGAGACTTTTCGGATGCAAGGGGCAGCAGCAAACAACCTTGGGAATCCACATGAACAGCCGGCATCATTCCTATTCCAAGGAACCCATTAAATATTCCACTGGACCATATCATTTCCAAGCCAAACCAATGTTATAACATTTATTTCTTTTTCTTTTTCAAAGGGCCAAATGAACTTGGGAAAACCCTAACAAACACCCCCTTTTCCCAAGTGAAATGCACCCCCTTGCTCGGGCGCCTCGCACCCCCTCGCCCGGGTGCCTATCCGAAAATATCTAAGACCAAATTTGGTGTGAATGTGACCCTTTTTCTTGCGCTCAATTTTTCTTCATTAACTTTTTCAAACACTACTTCATGAACGTCATTTTTCACGTTGCTTTCCACACATAGAGATTCATTTTCACGAGCATTTGCACGCCACACTTGTGTAGGCCGACGCCCAATATATTTGCTTGCTTGGTGCCCAACATTTGTACGCCTCACGTTGACGCGATCTTGGAGCTTGTACAAATTTCCCACTAACTTTCCTTGTAACACCACTTTCTCATTCTTGAACACCTCAAGAACTCCATCGCTCAATGCAAAGCTACAACCAAAATTGGGTTTTGGCGATGTAAGCTAGTATATTGGCAAATGTATATTTGCATCAGCAAAGGTTTTTGGCGATGAAAAACCTTGCGTCGGCACCCCGTCGCCGTAGGCATGTCGCCAAAAGATTTGGCGATGTGAACTTTCTTCATCGCCAAAAGGCAGTAGCTTTAGCAACATGAGTTCTCATCGCCAAAAGTGTATTTTATTTGGAAAAATATAGACCTTTTGCCAATGTGATATTACATCGCCAATACTAAAACTATTGGCAATGTGAGGTTTTATCGTCAAAAGTAACCTTCAGATATTTGCTAGTAAGTTTTGGCTATGCCTTTATGTGTCGGCAAAAGAACTTGATACGAAAAATATTTTTTTATATTTTACTTTGTTCCAATAACCTGATGATATGCATTTATCCATTCTTGATCATTAACCTGGAAATACATTCATTTTATCCAACTCATTCAAAAGTTTATCGGAACCAAGATATATACATTGTAATAACTTAAATATATCACAATCCAAAAACGAAGTATCTTAAACTTGTCCAAACATTAAATACAGTAAAAAACATACTCCACCAGCAATGCAATCCAAAAACTAATCTAGATGACCATTGCATCCAAAAAATTTCAAATGTTAGCACCAACCATAGTTGTATCGAAAAGTAATACTCAAAACCCCTTTCAAAATATCTAAGTCTGCATACTTGACCTTCATTTTAATTAGGAGGAGTCCCATTTTGTTGTCCACCCGAAGTGCTCTCCCCATTTTCGCTACTTTGAATTAATCCCAGAATAGCGGCTGGATCAACACCAATAGCCAACATGAGCATCATCTTTTCCAATTTTTTACCGTAATCAGCTAAGACTTTTCCTTGATTAGCCAATAGTTGCTCTTGATTAGCCACTTGTTGCTTAAGTTGCAACTACCTCTGAATTTGGGACTCCTTGAGACTGTGTACCATACGTGCTCTTGTGAATCCCATATCCTTTCAAGTAGCCCGATCTCTTCCCAAGCACCTCAACGGAAATTTGTTCCTCTGATAAAGGGTTTGTGACATCGGGTTGCTTCTGCTCGTCAATCATTTTAACAATCTCATCCTACATCAATAACATGTAGAGGAAACAGGACAAGTAAGAATAAGATAAAAGCAAACCAAAACTATACAGATTCCACAGTAAAATGAAACATATCATAGAACATAAAGGCAGTTTCAGCACTTAACAAATCAGATTCAGCACTTAAAGGCACGTTCCAACAACTAAGAGCAGTTTATGCGCTAAAATTACACAATTCTAGCAACTAGGTTCCAATTTCAGCACCTAGAAATACTATTTTCAGCATTTAAACCCAAATTCCTGCATCTAAGTTGCAGCCACAACAATTTGTGCACCCAAACAGATAGTTTCAGCAACGTCAGAGCTGTATTTAACCCGAAAACTTCAATTAGATGTATAACCCTTCAAAAATTCACAAAAATACATGAAAAGAAGTGCAGCTTCAGCACTTAACTAATCAGATTCAGCACTTAAAGGCACATTCCAGCAACTAAGAGCAGTTTATGCGCTAAAATTACACAATTCCAGCAACTAGGTTCCAATGTCAGCACCCGGAAACACTATTTTCAGCATTTAAACCCAAATTCCTGCATCTAAGTTGCAGCCACAGCAATTTCAGCACCCAAACAGATAGTTTCAGCAACATCAGAGGTGTATTTAATCCGAAAACTTCAATTAGATGCATAACCCATCAAAAATTCACATAAATACATGAAAAGAAGTGCAGTTTCAGCACTTAACTAATCAGATTCAGCACTTAAAGGCACATTCCAGCAACTAAGAGCAGTTTATGCACTAAAATTACACAATTCCAACAACTAGGTTCCATTGTCAGCACCCGAAAACACTATTTTCAGCATTTAAACCCAAATTCATGCATCTAAGTAACAGCCACAGTAATTTCAGCACCCAAATAGATAGTTTCAGCAACATCAGAGGTGTATTTAACCTGAAAACTTCAATTAGATGCATAACCCATCAAAAATTCACATAAATACATGAAAAGAAGTGCAGTTTCAGCACTTAACTAATCAGATTCAGCACTTAAAGGCACATTCCAGCAACTAAGAGCAGTTTATGCGCTAAAATTACACAATTCCAGCAACCAGGTTCAATTTCAGCACCCGTAAACACTATTTTCACCATTTAAACCCAAATTCCTGCATCTAAGTTGCAGCTATAGCAATTTCAGCACTCAAACAGATAGTTTCAGCAACATCAGAGGTGTATTTAACCCGAAAACTTCAATTAGATGCATAACCCATAAAAAATTCACATAAATAACTCTTTGAATTTCACTAACTCTTTGAAAATTCACATAAGTTGAAAATTCACTAGAATTTCACTAACTCTTTGAATTTCAATAACTCTTAATGCCCTTTGTTAGCAAATCATATGCATGTGGATGTAGGTGAGAGAATCAAACTTTGGTTTTTTAAGTTTCCTAGGCTTTTCTGCACTAAACTAATGTCTTCTGTTGACTTTGGTTTTTTTTTAAAAGGGGTGGCCCTGAATAAACTAATGGATTCTCTATTGATTTCTCGAAAGAAAAATTAAAATCATACTTAATCAAAACTACTCCTAAGATAACCAAAAACCCATATGAGAGGAAACACCTTCTTCAACAAACAAATTGAGGGAATCCAAAGAGACCCACTGTTGCCAAAGTTTGCGAGCCAAATCACTTCATAACCATTCGTCCTTCTAACCAAAGAATCCATTAACTAGAAAACCCAAAGACAGGCCAAGGATTTCCGTCGGAGATTTACAGCCTCCGGTTCTCTAAATCTCCAAACAAGACGAGCTAGATCACCGCCTCCTCTCTCGGGAAGATGGGGCGGAAAATGCGAGGTGGTGGTGACGACAAAAGAGATGATGCGTAGACGAGGTGAGGCGCAGAAGGCTAGGCGGTGGCAAATGGGCACTGGCGGAGGCTATCGTAAAAGCAATATTGAAAATAAATGCAATCACAAAGCAATAGTACTGTACAAAATTCGATCTTTCGCTTGACTGGGAACGATTTTAGGTTTCATTATCTGGAGAGAACCAGAAGATACATTTTGAAACCCCTCAAAAAATCAGCACCCACAACCAAAACCCTAAAATAACTTGAACCAATCCAATAGGGAAAGAAAAATCTTGACAGAGCGTGCTCTGTGTGTGCGAGAGAGAGAGAGAGACCTAGTACTGGGAGAAAGGGAGAGGGCTGGAGCATCATCGCCTCTTGTGCGTCTGATTGTGAGGACTGAACAAGACATAAGGTAGAGTGAGAGCTATTTTTATTTGAAATAAAATTTAAAATTGACTCAATTGGTTAAAACTATGTCGTTTCATTATATTATAACAGGCGCCAAATTAGTAATGTAGGGCGGGCAAATTCGTGCCCAAATAATTGACCTTTTGGCGATGTAAATTGCATCGCCAAAAGTGAGGCTTTTCGGCGACACCATTTTCGCATCGCTGAAAGTACCGAATACATAAAAAAAATAGGTCCCATTAGTTTAATACTACGTCGTTTTATGTCGGTGGACAATTGGAAATAAGCTCGAAACAAAATATTGGGCGCACCAAAAATTGCGCCAAAAAAATTAGCCTTTGCCGATGCATATCGCGTCGCCGAATGTGTACATTTTTGCCGAGATAATTTTCTCATCGCCAAAAGTGCAATTTTTTATTGCCAAAAGTGGCCCATCAGGCGACCCAATTATATTGTTAGAGACAAGGTACTGCCGATGCAGTTTGAAAAATTGCATCGCCAAATGCATATCCAACGGCGATGTGTTTTTGTTCCATCGCATTCAAGTCGCCAATACTCCATTTTCTTGTAGAACATTTTCATCGAAATTAAATTTTTCCTTAATCCCAGCACATGTCGGACTCCTGTCAACCTCACAAATCTTCCATCGGACATCCGAAACCCTACCGTACCCATGCCAACAACCTTATTTACCGTGTTGTTCGCCATCCTCACATCACTTTTATCACAAGCCTCATACGAGTAAAAATAATTTCTAGTTGAACACATGAAAAGAACAACCGGAATCCATGACCCAACCAAAATGATCCATACCTTCGGAAGTCACTAAAATCAAATCAACATCATCTTTGACAAGACTCTCAACCACCGCTGCTTCGGAATTTTCCTTCCCTTTCTCGTTCTCTATCTTTGCTTTGAGTTTTGGGCAAAACTTCATTATGTGTCTCTCTTCTTCACAAAAATAACATTTTCTATTGTCAACCCATCGAGACTCACCACCTCGCGACTCACCACCTCGCTAGTGTGAATACCCCCTTGATTGTGAACGGGCCCTCCAATTCGATCCACATTGCCTCTCAATTTTCCTACCCTAGTCTTGACCACTATTGGAAGCAACCATGACACGCTCCTCCGAAAACCTTTCGCTCTCCTTCCTGAGCATCGACTCGTGGGATAGGAGAGTGGCAATAATCTCATCAAGCTTGAGAGTATCCTTTCCATACATCAAAGTGGTCTGAAGATGCTCATAAGACGCTGGGAGAGAAACTAACAAGAGAATAGCTTTATCCTCTTCCTCAATCTTTGCACCAATTACTTCCAACTCCGTAATTAGCCGATTGAATTCATCCAAGTGCTCATTAAAGTTTCCTCCTTCGGACATGTTTAACCCATACAATTGTTTCTTTAACAACAACCAATTCGTTAAAGACTTCGACTTGTATCTACTCTCCAACTTTGCCCAAAGTTCCGCCAGATTCGATTCATTGATGACTTCCCGAAGGGTACTATTCCCGAGATACAATTGGATCGTGCTATTTGCAAGCTCTCTCATCTCCTCCCATTTAACATCTGTCACATCCTCCGGCTTTTCGGATTTTTTCTTGAGTGTCTTCGCCAAACCTTCTCTTGTCAACATGTTTTTCACCATTTGTTGCCAAAGAGTGAAATTATTGTGGCCATTGAAAAGCTAGATAGCAAACCCGGTATTTTTTCCCGCCATACCGTAGCTCTGATACCACTATTATGGATCGACCAAACAACACACCCACACGCACAAATATCATAGACAATGATGTACTAAAGACAAAAATAATCCAAATTCTTGTGAATTATTAGATTATTTTTATCTTTATTCACAAAAGTTTTAGTTTGGTTAATCATTTGTTACTCTTTAGATCCCTCTCATCGCGACAAACCAATAATCCATAATAAAAAAAATTGATGCAAAACTAATAAATGCCAAAAAAAAAGAAAAAAAGAATACAGACAAAAAAAATCCCTTCTAAATTATTGTTGCCAAACACCCCTAAGAACTTTTGTCTCGCCCAAAAATACCTTCATCTTCAACAAAATTCTAAATTTCAACAAAAGGGGTTAGAGTGAATAATAATACCCTTTTAACTAAAAACTATTGTGATGTTGTAAGATCAATTGGCGACCTACCAATACCAACATTATTCTTCATACGTTTGAGCTTTAACAAATCACACCATACTTCTGCAACTGTAGGCAGGAACAATTCCATTCTATAGACAAACTGGAAAATCATTGGAAAATGAAGGGTAATATATAAGAACCCAAAAATGAACCACAATATATCAATAAATCATAAAGCAAAAACCCCCCACGCTCCCAAAACGGCACCATGTGAATCTTGGCAGCGCCTGCCGTCCCCTTTGGACAGCAGGCCCCATTCCTGTTTCAATCATTGTATAAATGTATGGATGGAAAATTGAACTGGTCTTCTGTCATATTTAAGGAAATAATATAATCAAATCTTCCAAGCAAATAAAAATCGAATGGTAATGTAATCCAATTTAAAATCATGGCTGGCAGCTAGCGTTCCGCAATCATCTACCCATAAGTAGTTGGATACATACTTACATAGTACTATCAGTTAGCCTCTATATACATATATATTAATGCAGTCACATATGACCAAATCCATGATTTTAATGACGAAACCCCCGTGATTTTTTCAGTATATTTTCGAATACAAGTCTCATACGTTGAACCCTTGCCGCCCCCAGACAACACATAGCAAGTTACGGGGTAGAAAATTATATGAATTCGAATATACAAGTCATGCGTGTAGATTATAGATAAAGCACAAAGATGCTGATTTGAATATCACTCAGATTATAGGGTGTTTTGTTAGGAAATCGAAACAACAAACAGTCGTGCGTAATGAAAAAACGGGAAAAAAAACGAGACACAAGATATACGTGAAAAATCTCAACGCGAGGAAAAACCACGGGAGCCACACCAGTCCACTATGAAATCAAAAATAAGAGTACAAGTCTTCTCGCAATCTCTCTGAGATCTGCGTTTTTTCTCACCTCTCCAGCTCTCTTTGTTTTTCTCTGAAAACTGATAACACTAAAATTTAACAAAATGCTAAATAAATAGGTCGGACCCAGTGGCGGCTCCAGGATTTTTTAGAAAGGTGTTCAAGTATTACTTTAACTCTATTCTCTCTATTAATAAGTAGAATATACACAAAATTTCGTACTCCCTATGTCCCAAAATGATAGCCACAACGAAAAGACCTACAATTTTCGAATCAAAAAGTAAATATTGACATTCATGATTTCTCAAAATTTTCCTCTCCATATTAAAGAACTAGTCAAAATCTTTAATTACGAAAGTACTTTATTTTTCATCCGAAAATTGCACATCTTTTTCAGTTCTGAGTATCATTTTGAGGCAGAGGAAGTATAATAGTGCCATTAGAAAATATGAATATACATACCATTTTATAGTTTTTCTTGGCGGAATTTCCCTTTTGAATAGGTGCATAAATCTACTTATTTTCTTTTAGGAAAAATTGAGGCGAATAGGTTGGTACAAATCTTTTACGACATATTCTCTTCTTCTTTTAAGAGATGTAGAGTATCATTCAAAAGGAAGCTAGAGCATGATACCAATACCAATAGGTCATTCTTTTTCTCTCAATCTTTTCATAATAATATGTACCTTGTTTGGGCTAATGTATTAGGTGTCCAATTATGAACTACTTGAATTGATGGGTGTTCATAACATAAGGCTCAGTGTTGAAATGGATCGATTTGTGGGCTAATATTTTGGTTGGGTGTTTAAATTAATTTGGATTTAGTGTTCATTCATATTTAGGCTGGGTGTTCAAACGATGAATTAACCTATAGTAGTACAATTTTTTCATGTATTCTATGAAGGAAAAAAAAATTTGGGGTGGTCATGTGACCATCTTCCCCTCTATCTAGAGCCGCCAGTGGTCGAGCCCTATGGCCGAAATTACACCCCGAGGTCCAAAAATATCGTTTTCGCTACAGTCCGGTGTGCGACCTTACTGTCCCTGTGGGGGCCCCCGGGATAGACCACTGCTGAAGGTTGTTTGCACCCCAACATGTTTTCCGTCTGTATGTAGTTGATGTAAATTACATTTGTCTTGAAATAACAATTAGGCAACTAGATCACGAAATTAAAGCCATTCAGTATAGAATTCCTGAAAAGACACCCAGTAGTATTATCTAATAAGGGGAAATTACGCACAACAGCTGAGTTGAGGGAAGAAATTAAACAGTAGGTTGAAGAGAAAACTGTACACGTACATTAATACCGTAATAGGTTAAGAAATAACTCAGATTTTTCTTTTGGTGTTAAGAAATTTTTAAAAAATGCACGATAGTATTTTATTTTTATTCAAAAATTGTACATCTTTTTGTAATAGGTTACCTTAATTTACAGGATGGAGGGAGAACAATAATTTTGGGTGCCACCTCCAATTTGAAGTCCTGGCTCCCTCCCTATGCATACACGTGTAATCGATACATGTAGTGATATCGGGAAGGGGCGGGGACAGATTCGAACATCACCTACGTGTTCTCCGAAATTCTTAAAAAGTTATTCCCATATTCTACCCCATCTCCGAAAAAAATCCCCTATCCATTCGAGGCGGGAAATGGGTAGGATTAGAGCGGGTCGGCTGAGATGGGCTTCCCTAAATACCACTTTGGAGAATCACAGTGCCGGCTCATTAGTTTTGGAGGTCTAAATTGGACTCATTAGATGACGCCCTCCATATATTTTGCATTATAAAATTGTTTAGCATATAAGTCTTCATAAAACACCATAACAAAATATTTACCATTGCTCAAATTTAAACATATAGTCATCTAATAATAAACAACCATTACAATACTCCAAAATCGATTATTTGAAATTATCCAAAAAAATCGATCATTTGAACATTACTCTTCTCTCATTTTTAGTTGTAATAAGTCTATAATGAAGCTTCTTCACCGTATTCTTGTCCATGGATAATATAACAAATCCATTTAATCTTTCTTGAGATATGGTTGACCGAAGATAAGTTTTGATCATTTTCAACTTTAAAAAACTTCTTTTCCCCGACGCAATAGTAATTGGTACGTATTGTCAATATTATGCGGTATGCAATTAATCCATATGCATTCGTGAAACAATCATCCATTGTCTTCAACTAATGAAGCACATCAATTGGCTTTCTTGTGTCTTTTGGCAAAACATCTTTCAATACTTTTGATTCTGAAAACAAATCCCTCCCATCAATCTCAGAAATGCCTACATGTTTGGAGGTCCCCCATTTTTGTACATTTTTTAGGGGTCCAAAACGTTGACTTTATTGGCTTATCTTATGAGACCGGCCTGGGCCATCATAGTCGGACACCCTGTTTAAAAGAACAGAAAATTGGTCTAAAGGCCGAGTTTGGGGCTTTAAATGATGTTTAGTCCAGCTTAACTTATTTTAATACTTCCAATACATTGATAGGAAATATTTGAGGGCTCAAGGACAACACTAGGCGAAAATACTCTTAATGAATCTTACCACTCACACGCACTGTGGAGAAATTTCCTGCAGACAAAAAGCTACCGAATTATGGTGTCGGTGGGAAATGGGAATTGGATGAGAGAGAAACGTTTGAACTTGGAATGGGTATGACATAAGTATTAATTGATGGGACAGTGCAAGACTGTCCTTTACGCACCCAGCCATCTCGACCCGTCACTTTCATCTCTCTCTCTCTCTCTCTCTCTCTCTCTCTCTCTCTCTCTCTCTCTCTCTCTCTCTCTCTCTCTCTCTCTCTCTCTCACACACACACACACACACACACACATTGATTGAAGACACATCACTTTCAATTCTCTCTCTCCTCTCTTTCCTGCGTGTGTAATAGTAATTGTTGCGGGACAAATTGATTTCTCTCTCTTCAATTTTAAGGTTCAATTTTAGAGGGTTTAGGCTCTATGGGGTAGGGTACAGTAGGTTTAGGCATTTTGGGTTTAGGCACTTAGGGTGCACTTTCCAATTATAGGGTTTTAGTTGTTTAGGCACTTTCATAGGGTACCCCATACTTTTAAATATCGGCCAATACGTACCGTATCGGCCGGTTCGTACCGGAATTTTGAGCCTCCGATACGGATACACACCGATATAGCGGTGTGACTAAAAAATCGCATATAAATCGGCCAATTCCCGATACGTATCGGTGTATCGGCCGAGACGGAAGCCGGTTCAGAGAGTATCGGCCGAGACGGCAAAAAAGAAAAAAAAAGGAAAGAGAAAGGGGAGAGGGAGGGAGACGAAACCTGATCTTCTTCTCCTCTGATATTTCCTCGCCCATAGCCGTATCTCTACGAAAAGTCGAAAACAAATCAGAGGATTCAATAGAAAAAAAAGAGGATTTCTCTGATGTGTAAAATCGTGGGAGGCTAAGAGTCGAGAAGGGTGCATCGCGAGAGAGGGAGAGGGGGTGAGAGGGGTTCTCCGATGTGCACCATCGTCGGAGGCTAAGAGTCGAGAAGGGTGCATCGCTTCCATGGCAGATATTGACTGAACGAAAGAAAGAGGGGTTCTCTGATGTACAGAAAGAAAGAGGCGTAAAGAAGAAGATAAGGCAGTCCTTTGTTTTTGGTTTCAACTTTTAAGTCAGAGAGTTGGGTCCAGCTGTAAGGGGATGTGATTCTCTACACCAACACAAGTGAAATCTCTTCTGGGATCAACGGCTAGGATTGAAAATTGCATAATAATTGACTTTTTGTATTATAACCTGGTGGTTTGGTTCAATTATGTCTTAAGATTGTGTAAAATGTGACAAATTATGTCAAATGAGATAAAAAAAAATTGTGTATCATAAAGTTTTATATGAGTTGCTATTGATTTTAAAAAATTCACGGCCGAGACAGCCGATTCCCATGACGTATCGCCGATACGCCCCGATACCGATACACCGATTCCGCGACCGATACCGAGATTTAAAACTATGGGGTACCCTAGTGTTTTAGGCACTTTCCTAGGGTATCATAGGGTTTAGGCACTTAGGGTGCACTTTCCAATTATAGGGTTTTTGTTTAAGCACTTTCATAGGGTACCCTAGTGTTTTAAGCACTTTCATAGGGTCCCTAGGGTTTAGGTTTAAGGTGCACTTTCCAATTATAGGGTTTTAGTGGTTTAGGCACTTTCTTAGGGTACCCTAGGGTATTAGGTACTTTCATAGGGTACCCTAGGGTTTAGGTTTAGGCACTTTCATTAGGTTTGGGGGTTTAGGCAGTTTCATTGGCTAGTGGGGGCATTTTTGGAATGTGTAGGTGATTTGTCCTCTTGGCATTAAGGAAAAAGTTGATATCCTTATTGCAGTAAAGACCACTTTACTATATCCTCGCAAAAACAGACCCTAAACTTTAAGGGAGGTTAGTAAAATTTACCCATTTAAACAACAAATCCTAGTAACATAGGGAAAGGCAAGGATTCCTTATTCAAATTTAAACAACAAATCCTCGTAAACATAGGAAACTTTGGCAACTGTCCCTATTCTTTCTCCCTCGGAATCTACCGCTTGAACACAATTGCTTTTGAATTAGGGAAGTAATCTGCTTTTCTTATTCTAATACAATTCGAACTTAATCTTTGCTTATAAATTAAGAGAAGTAGAAGCCAAATTTCACAATTGAATTAATGCTTATTGGGTTTGTAGAGTAATCAGCTTGTAAGTCCTCTCTCCTTGTTTGCTTCTACCTTTTCTTTTGCGCGGACATTCCACGTATTGCAATACTAGCTTACACCTCATTGCTTTGATTGTTCGATCTGATCAACTCCTCTACTAATTTGCTGTTCCTTGAACGTACCAAGTACGTGCTTTGTGCGATCAATCTTTTTACCAAGTATAGCCCATACTTAGGCAAAGCAACGAGGCTTTTTATTATTATTATTTTATTTTTTTTTGCATGTTCAATCTATCTACTTGTACGTGATAATGACACGTTAGCAAAAACAACCCTTGTACAGAATCATCCTTTCGGATGACACCATTCATCAGAGATTTTGATTTCTAATCCACTCCGGGTAATTAGCGTTTTAATTTCTTGATTGCTTTTCCTTGGACAGATTTTGGCGATTCTCACTGCTTTCAAATGTCTGATGAAGAGGGAAATAGAAGGGGGACTTGGTCTATACTTCCTGACCTTCTTTTGTGGATGATAAAGGATAAGCTTGATATTTTTGATAACATGCGACTTGCTGCTGTTTGTCGTGATTGGAGATCTGCATCAGCAAGCTATCCCAAAAGACTTCAATCTGTTGGAGACGGGTTGCCATGGATCTTCGATTTGGTGGGTGATGATGATTCTCATAGCACACTACGAGCGATCATCAGTGTAACAAGAAAACAAAAATTCATCATTTACCTTCCCGAATTTCAGGATGCTAGAACTTTATTCTCAAAACATGGATGGATTCTCCTGCGAAGAAAGAACTTCTCGAAGCCTAAAATACGGTTGCCTGATTCTTTTTCTTTGGTGAACCTCTTCACAAGGGCTAAAATTAAATTGCCTGACGTGGTAGATCCTCCACCCCGTTGTGCTGGTTCCTTTTCCACCACCCAGGAGGGCTATCCAAACTGTGTAGTCCTTCTTAACTATTCCAGGCCTAGTCGAGTGACTGTAAGCATAGCCTACCTAGGTGATGATGAAGTTTCGTGGATTGATCATACTTATTTTGATCAGCCTACAACCTATATGTCATACGGTAACTTAATTATAATTGGACAGCGTGTTTATTGCTATGATACGTGGGGAAGAATGATAATCTATGATATGGCTGGTAACTCCTGGAAACAAATTATTGGAGTGAAATTTGTACCTTTTAGTTATATTGCAGAGCTTGATGGGGAGATAATGAAAATTGAGCGTGACCGCAATTTCAGATCGTTCAAGTTTTTCAAGTACAATGATGCTGCATCTGCATGGGTGCGGCTGAGCAACGACGCTGTGAGAGACACCAGTTGGTACTTGACTGAAATCCATAGTTGCTTCTCTGCCAAGGAGAAAGGCTTGAAAGTTTACTTTCTGAGACCTGATGTTGTTGTCCATGATTGTATGACCGGAAGCACGCAAAATCTCCATCTTCCATACCGTGTTACGATCTTCGCAGCTTGGGTCGACATTGGGTAGGTAGGTATATATTAGGTGTATGCCTTGACGGTCTGTCTGGTTCAGACTTGGGTATGTTTCACAATTTCGTAGTAGTTTGCGTTATAAGTTAATGCAGTGCTGAACAAGTTTATGCTTGATGCTAATATTGTTTTGGACGTTTAAATTACGTAAAATTTGCAGAATTTCTTGGATCTCGTATTCCTTTTGAACCTGGTTTCTTCTCTCTGTTTCTATCACCATCTGAAACTCGTCTTTGCTGCATCACTGACATACCATGCTTGTGTGTGGTAGATAGACTCACCTTTCAACTGTGAACCCATCATGAATGGGAAAATTTTGAATAAATGTGGACAAATGGGATGCATTAAGCAGTATTATTAAATCTGTATTGTTGGTCTTCAGTCTTTGATCCTTGATTCTTTGTTTCTCGTCTTGTTAGTTGCAAGTTGAACTTTTCAATTTAGTACTATATGTTTCAACATCAATGGACACGATGAAATCTAAGCCGTTGATTGCCGAAATCAACGGCTCAAATGTGCACACCAGTACCTAGGTCCCACATTCTTAATTTATTGTTTAAACCGTATCGACCTACAAAATGAAAGGAGTTCAACATACTTGATAAAAGTTTAGAGGAAAGTTGAGTGTTAGAAAGAAATGAAAGATTTTTTTTTTTTTTGAAAAAATCTATGAGGCATGCTACAATGTGCACCCCTCTTTTGGGCCAAAAAAATGAGATTTTGTGACAACAAATATGAGTTTTTGTGGGTCAAATATGAGATTTTGTGGCTGAAAATATGAAAGGGCATACCATATGCAACTTTGACCAGATCGACGTCCGAGATTGCGCCACATATGCAAAAAGTGACCCCCTATACCGGTCATCTTTATCTCATATGAAGAGTAAAAAAAAATCATAAAACCTCGGGTGACTTCTCATATAACATTTGGGTTTCAAAAATCTCATATGTGAAGCCACAAATGCTCATAAAAAATACCACAAAAATTTGAAAGAGCCACAAAATGTCATATTGGAAAAAGTCAACCTCATAAAACATGCCACAAAATCTCATATGATAGTTTTGGACTGTAGTGAAAATGTGATACATATTGTGTGTATATATATTGATATGGCATGTCTTATAATGCCACAGAAATACATATAAGGTGCCACATTCAGTCATTACGAAATGTTACCACAAAATCTCATATATGCTTCAAAAACCACTCATATAAAAGTCATTTGATATGAGACTTTTTGGTTTTAAAAATGAGTATTTGTGGAGGAATATATGAGTTTTTTGTGGACCACTACAGTCCAAAAATATTCATATGTATTGATAGTGACATGTCTCATATACCCACCCACATAAATACATATAAGGACGCATATTTAGTCATATTCCCCAATTTCGTATATTGGTCCACAAAATCTCACATACTCAGCCACACATTCTCATATCAAAATCCATAAAATTTATTAACAATTTTTGGACTGTAGTGGACCACAAAAGTCTCATATTTTCTTTCACAAACACTCATTTTGAAAGTCACAATAGTTGTCACAAATTTTGGACTATAGTGGACCACAAAACACTCATATATTCTTCCACAAAGATTCATTTCTCAAACCACAAAATCTCATATCGATTATTGAGAACAACAATTCATAGTTTGAGCCAGAAAATCTCATAACCAAAGCCACACAATGTAATATAAAAATAAAGCAATAAAAGTCCTTGTTAAATACAAAAAAATTATATTCTAAAATATCCAAAAAATATTGTTCGATGCAACTAAGCACGGGATGTAAGTAATACGATTTTTTTTCCACAATCGAGGCCGTTGATTTTGTTTTTGTTATTAATTAAATCATACTCGTACAAAATAGGGGCCAGTATGAGGGCTGAAACTGTTAGAAAGGACCTCGATAGAGAAAAACTCACTTATTTGGATGATATTTTTTGTTCGATTAAATGCCTATCTATACGCGATGGACTTTATTTTAGGTACGAATGATATTCCCCACGATATGCAAAGGATATACAGTTCCGATCGCTAAAAAAAAACTCAGGTGGTGCTCGGGTTGTTCAATATAAGTCTTTAATGATTTGGGATCCATCCGATGACTCGGTCGCCGATCTCCGATGATCTCCAATTTTGGTGTCGATGACGTAATCAGCGAGACGTTTCATCGTATCGGTTCTGATCGATCGTTGTGAAAATTGACTCGGTAATGACCTCTATAATCTATATGTTCAATGTAATTGTTAGCCAACTAAGTCTTGCGCTGTTGTTGAATGTTAAGTAGCCACGGAACCGCGACACAATCACGTCGATCGAGACCGTTTATTATGTTTTGCATATTAGTTGAACCATTGTCCTAATATTTTGGCATGTTCGGGTTTAGAAAGGCCGTTGATCGGGACGCGATTTGATTGAGAAAATGAGTTTTTACGTCCGATTACGTGTGTTGAGATACTCTATTTACTTCATTCTTTTTACGAATAATGTAATACAGCTAATATAAATATTGCTGATTCTCGATTGCAGAAAATATCTCGGGTGGGGCCCAATCGGCACATCTTAAGAATTAAATGCATCGGGACGCTTTAAACTGATGCTTTAAATGTCATGTGATCACATAGTTCTCAATATCTGACGATCTCTGATTTTTGTGCCGCAAATGAAATTTTGAGGATGTAAAATCCTAACGGTTTAGATCGATCATTCTGAAAATAGTTTTGGCGATTAAATTTACAGTTTGTATATAATAATTCTGCGATACGGGAATAGTTAATTTTTCCCCAAATTTCTAATTTGTACCGCCTGTGTTTTTTTCCCCAACACACTTTCACCAAATTTTGAAATTTCACCAATATTTGGAGCCCAAATGTGCAGGATACGTGAGAGAGAGAGAGAGAGAGAGGGCATAGGGAGGTGGGGTTCCCACCATCACTGCCTCAACCACCACTACTGGCGACCAGCACCACCGGCGAGACAACTAAAGTAGCGATGGGCAACAGCTCTCTTACGACCCCCACCTCCATCGAGGACCAGCCCTTCCCTCTTCGCTCATACGAAAGTAGCGACGGGCACCTGCGGATCTGTGCATCCACAGCAAACCCAGCGGCTACCCGGAACGCTCACAATCAGGTGTCGATGGTGCGTTTTACTCTCATGTTAAATCTTAACCGCGGTTTGTGTCTGGAATTAGGGTTTTGTTAGTTACAAATTGGGGCTTTTTACAAATTAGGGTTTTTCCAAATCAAATGGGGCTTTTCTTTGGAGTGAAGAGAAGCAACCATGTTATACTAGTGAAGAACTTGCATTATGGTTCTTCCGAAGATGAACTGGACAAGATGTTTCGAAAATTTGAGAGTTTGGACAAAATTATTCTCCCTCCATCAAGAACACTGGCTCTCATATGCATCTTGCCTGTGGAATACATTGTCAAAAGTAGAGCATAGAGTGGGCTAATGTAATCCTTCTAATTTTGCTTACAATAAAAAAAAAAATAGTAAACATTGGAATTATTGGTCAGTGAAAAACTACCAGACGTGCATATACATTAAGAGCCTCAATTTTTGTGGCTGTTTCTCTGAATTTTATTCTTTGTTGTCAGTATCTGAAAAAAGTGAAAACTTGCTGAATTTTATGTTGAAGTTCTGAGATCTGGTTGAGATTGAACTGGTATGAGGTAAATTTGTTTCATCTTCTATTGTTAAGTTAATGTATGTAATAATTTGTTAATTTTTGGTTCTGGGTTCTGGATTTTAATTTGTTAATTTGTCTTTCTCAGCTGGTATTCAATTTTTCTCTATGTATCTCCAGAGATGGGTTTTACGGTTCTCGACTAGGGTTTTTCTTGATTAGCTGTCCTCTCTCTCTCATGTTAAAAGTTAAAACATTTTACTGCATGTCTCTCTCCTCCTCCCGTATCCTGTTCCGTACCCGACACATTCGAGGTCGTGAAGAATTGGTTAGTGTATTTTCATTAATTACATTTAATATTTGTGAAGTTGTATTTTTTGTTACAAGTGGGCTCTTAGTTAAAAAGAATTACTAAGCGTTTGATGAGTAGCTAAAGCATGAAACAATCAGTTTGACTGGTTATTGGCCATACAAGTCCCTTTTTTGGTGGAATGTCTCATTTTAGTGTGAAAATAACATCTAATCTGTATCATGCTGTAGCCCTTTTCATTGAGGGTAAGGTATGGATGTTTGTAGCCTCAATTATTACAGAGTGCGTTCAGGTAAAATGCATTTCCTCAATGGCGATTGGCCCCGAAAGTATACTTTCAAGTAGATTTTTCCATTAAAAAATATTAGGATTCTTACATTAGCTCTTGGTTTAGTTATTGGGCGAAATTAGTTGAGCTCAAATTACGTCACGTCGTGCCATCCCTAGTTCTCATACATTTCCTTTCATTTTTGATGCAGCGTCTTCCGGTTTAGACTCGGGGTGGGAGGACTACAGCTCATGGACGTGGCATTCCGGGTTACCGTGGCAAGAAAGCTACAGTCAAGCAGCGTTCCAAAGTTTCTTCTCCCATGGTTTCCTCTGAGGGTGATGATGAGGATGGGAACCAAGAGGAAGAGGATGATGATGCTACCACTGATAAGGAGGAAGATGCAGAGGAGGACATGGATACGGACCATCCATCTAAGAATGCTAAGAAGCGGCATTAGACATTAGACACTTAGGCTTTCCCTTTCATTTTGCTTGTTCATAACATTAGACTAGATGAGGATGACGATTCTTTGATTCCAAGCCCGTTTTTGTAAAACATTATGTGCTCATGTCAATCAAATTAGTGGATGCCATAGTTATGCTTGTTTTGCTTTAGAAACATGAACTTTTAAAGCTTGATTTAGATTTCAAATGTTCATTTTGATTGCACTTGATAAATAGGATGAATATGACTCTGACGGGGGTTCTTGATTGTGTAAGGGTAATTAGGACGGGAATGACTCTGTGTGAGTCTGAATATGCATTTTGCCATTGTACCTCCTGTTGTTGATTGTTGACTGAGACGCTATGACGTCGAGCTAGCACCAAAAACAGCAAGGTCATGCCAAAATTTTTCTAGAACCAACCTTGCTCATGTGAGGACTTACTTTAAATTTAAAGTTCTGGCTCATGCGTGTTTATGTGAGGACATAGTTTTAATTCTAAGCAGTGTAATCCACAACAGCGTTCAAAGATGGTAATGAATATCTAGGAATAATGGGCAGCAGCTCTATGCAAAATTCGCAGCATTTTTATTCCTCGTTGAGCAATTTCACTCGAGAGTGTTGGCCTTGTGAGTTTTTGGAACGTAAGCTCTTTGTCGTATCCTATCTCACTTGTTTCTTCAAATAATGATGTATGTATCGATACACGCCAACGGAATTAAGGATTTGTATTTTGTGTAGGCCCTAGCAATGACTCCATAGCTGTGTGTGAGGTGACTCCATTTACCGCTTAAATATGACTTTGCATGAGCCTTATTAACTAAGTAAGGTGAAAATCTCTCTCTCCCATCAAGAAGAAAAACAAATCAATTTGTTTTCATTCTAGAAATTCTACAAGTCTTTTGTTGACTCTTTGTATGTCCATTACAAATGCAGCACTCTGAATACCCACTTAAAAAATTGAAGTTCTATGACTTCACTTCTGATGAAAGAATCTAAGTGCAGCACTCTGAATACCCACTTAAAAAATTGAAGTTCTGTGACTTCACTTTTGATGAAAGAATCTAAGTTCTTATTCATTGAAGTTCCTCTTGGTCTCATAAACGCACAAAAATTCTACTTTATGTCTGGAAAAAGTTGTGTATTATTACCACCCAAAAAGAGATCAAGGGGATTGCCTTGGAATCCCTTAATTACAAAAACAGATTGACAAACTGAAAGCAAGAAAACTAGGAAGTAAGTTCCACATTTCTTTCAGATGGACATTCTAGAACAAAGCCAAGAGCCAAAAACATTTCTACCAAGTGTGTCAGCAACAAAAAAGCATATTGGCAATTTGATCTCCAAGCAACTCAGAGCCAGTAAGACTCTGCTGTTCTTCTTGGTCACATAACTCCAATGTCCTTAGCAGCACTCACATCCATTACCATCACCAATAACATACATCAGCAGGGCTCGAAACTTGAACAAAATTGTCAGAAGGGCCGGATTGGAACTAGCGGCGATTGAGAGCTCTTTGTTGATTCTATGAATCTGCACCTTTTCTTCCCCTTCTCATTGGTAGTTCAACCCAGAATAGCATTCCTTAATAACAGAGCATGATTCAACTGGTAGAAGCATCCAGCACACTAATAAGTTCAATTGCAAAAGGCTGCAGTATCTACAAAGGAATAATCCAGCAGTAAATGAACTAGCTCTCACAAAAAATGCAACACAAACCAAATGAAAGAAATCTTGTTCATTTCGTCAACACGACAATGTACATCAACCCATAAAATGTTGGCCCATGCACAGTTGATACGCTATTTCTCTAAAATGTTGGACACGGACACGTCGAGGACACGGTAAATCATACACATCTAAATATACAGTAATATATATATTTACACTAGGGAATGCCCGTGCCTAAAGGCACGGCGTGACGTAATTTGAGCTCAACTAATTTCGCCCAATAACTAAACGAAGAGCTAATGTAAGAATCCTAAAATTCGTACACAACCCACATAATTTCAATTATTCGAAAACACATTCTTCATACCAAAAAGAAGTTGAAAAATTGTCAACAGCAAGCCGTGCCTTTTTTCTACCAAGATATTGATATCTCACAATCTGCTTTTTCATGAGTAATGTGCAAGACTGTCTAGTAATTCTTTTTAACTAAGAGCCCACTTATAACAAAAAGATACAACTTCACAAACATTAAATATTAGCAATGAAAATACACTAACTTTTTGGAGCCAATGGTACTCATCTATCCCCCATTATAAGTGAAGAACATAGAATGACGTAGCTATGGACAAATTGAATGCTATAAGGTTGAAAGTATTTAAAAGTCATAGCCCAAACATTGAAAGTATTCTGAACGGTTGTGTAGCGGCCGGGGTGCACAGGGGGTCACGGTCCTCGGCCCCCCCACCCGAGGGGGAGGGGGCCCTGGGGGTCGCCCCTCCGAGTGAGCTAAGGAGGGCTCGGGACTAATTGCCCTGGCCGGGTAGCCTACCGAGGGGGCGGGGAACATCACAGCCGGGGTCCCGGTGACCAGGGGCCGTGGCTCGGGAGCCTCGGATCCTCGGCTCAGCCCACTCCAGAAGGTACCAGAGCTGCCCTTCGGGGCCTGTTCCCGAGCACCACCCCGGGACGAGTCGATTGACCTCGGTTCCGGGGGGGGCGGGTTGCGTCAGATGTCAGGGGCTCGATCGAGGCACTCCTGACTGTCTGAGCAACTCGTCAAGTGGGCTCAACCACCCACCTGCACTGCATTTATGGCGAGCCACCAACCCTGCTACCTACGCCTGCAGGGGGGTGGGGGACTTGATTCATGGCAGGATTGGTGACAGGTGACGACTCTGGGGAGCGGCCGAGGCGCCGCTTGAGGGACATACGTCAATCCATGCATTCAATGCTATGGTAAGGACGGGGCGCGTGAGGCCACCGAGGAGCGTGCGGGATACGCGCCCCCACTCCTATAAATATGCCCTCACCCCCTTAATACACGCATATCTCTCTCTCTCTCTGAACATCTGGATACGTCTCTCTCTCTCTCTCTAGTTCTCCACTATACTTCTCCCTCTGTTGCTGATTTAGCCATCGGAGTACCTTCCCGGACCACCACCGTCCGGGCTGGGTACTAACGTGGTTGCTCCCTTATGCAGGTCCCCTTCCGGCGTACCCCAAGAGCTCCAGCTCCCCTTCTCCGACGAATCCCTAAGGACCCAGTGAGCTTCAGCTGAGCTCCTCCCCCTCCCCCCTGCAGTACCAAGCAGGCAAAGAGGTCATTCCGGTAAAGAGCCTCCCACAAGTTGCGACGTGATCAAGCAGTAAATAGCATGTCAGTGTACAAAAAGGTTAATCACAAATCCTGTACCATCCTCAGATTTTTCATAGACCTTTAAACAGCATAGTTTGACCTGAACACCGATATACATTATGGCTTCACTCCCTTGGTACCAACAGTACTAAGAGAAGACAGTAAGAGCTCATCTAAGAGATCAGGTTATAGACTCCCAAACACCAACATAATTATGGGTTTGTTACCTTCTTTACCTCTAACATCTCAACCACCCAAACACCAATTTATCGCATAGTTATAAAAATGAAGATTCGAAGACAATTAAAATATGGTACCCGATACGCCGCAAAGTATAAAGCACATACATAAAGAAAATTCTAAATACATGGTATTCTTTCAGAGAGAGAGAGAGAGAGAGGCTTTACCAAGTTCGCAAGGAGTTGCAGTTTCCAGTCACATTGCTTATTCAACCTAGCAATGTTAATGTTTACTTAAATCATCAAATTAGTATCTCAAAAAATTCATCTCACAATTTAAAATATGACATCAAAAACAAACTATTCATTTTCGCATAATAGAAGTTTCAATAGCACGTAACGCTATAACAAAACTTCAGGATAAACAATTTTTGCCGTTGAATCCGACTCGTCCTTAGGTAGAATGAAACTTATATGATTAAAATATGTACAATTTGATGAGGCCACATATACTTGTCTGTGAATGAAACTGGTGTGCGTAAATGCCCGTGCCTTTTAGTCGAGTTAGTTTGAACTCAACTTGATGAACTACCGTTGTGCCTAATGGCTTTTGTTTTTGTTGCTCAATGACTTCATGTTAGTGTTGTGGTTTTATTCTAGAAATTGCCCGTGCCTATATTTAAACACAATATACATGAAGTAGCATAGCCATACCCCACTTTTCCATCTCTCAAACATACTATTACTCCATAATTTTCTGGTCTGCAATCAGGAGCATCTAACCAATTCTAGTAAATGTCCCCTCAATCTTAGAATTTGAAGAAATAATGTATAATCCAATAGGATTCCTACTTAAATTCCATTTTTCGAATGTCCCCTCACTCCTCCCCTCCAGAAGGAGCCAAAAACCAAAACACCACCATTTCTAACTCTAAATAAGTATTATGATTCTATTGAGTCAGTTTCATTTAGAAAATACAATAGGACTTAAAATACGTCCATATTGGCTCCAACTCACATTTTAAAGGAGACACAACCCAGCTTAATTTCTACAATAGCACATCTTCCAATGACCAAGAGGCAGGTAATACTAATACAACATGCCAAACACACCCTCAACTAAAATTGACTAGGGACCTTCGTTTTTGTTTAGACCTGCATTGCTCCCTCCATGCAACAAACTTGCTCATCTCGTGCGACAGATTCAAAAGATCTTTAACTCACATTCTTTGAGATTCTCCCACCCAAAATATAGAACACAAAACAAAAAAATAAAAACATAGATCAAAAGTTTTCCCAATAATCGTACTTAAAAAAATAAAACAGATCTAAGGTGTCGTATCATTATCAAGCAAAAGTTTCCTTATATTTGCTATAGGCCATCTACATGACCAAATGTGCTAATGTTTACTGGGTCAACAAAGAGTTATGGGACGTAGTATAGACTATAAAAATTGCTTAAGGACCAAAAAAGACCAATGGAGAAATGAATCAATCAAGAAACAAACAACAAAATAATAGGCTGAAAGAATTCTATAATGGTTTGGTCTGTAGCCATTGATACCACCAATGAAAGAGATTCTCAAGAGACTGTTCAAAAAAAAATGTCCCTAACGTGTCGTGTAGAAGAGTCAGAGTATTACAAAATTAATAAACGGTCATCTTAGTTGCTGAATGTCTTAAATGCATGTTCAATCACACTGTAAAGGTTTGAAATTGTAGGGATTCAAAACCACCAAGCTCCCTTATTATAGAGATAACCTAAGAACTCAATTTATATTTGGTTCCCCGTTTAAAAAGCATTTTTGGACACATACACAGCTTTTTGTTGCAAAATCTTGGAGCTAAACATGGCAATAAAAATCAATAATTCGGCTTACGAAAGGTATGCCAGTATCTATCTGGTTGAGTAGGTTTATCACCTTTCCAAAGACCGAAAATTGCTTGAAGAAACTGAAAATCGAAACAGCCCATGTCGATGGTGTTGCTGAAAATTGCCACCGCTTCTTTGTCGCTTCTCCATTTCATTTTATGCACTTCATTCCCTACAGAAAAAACGAACATAAGAGCCAACACTAACATTTGACTTTTAGTAGCTCAATAGTATTAATTAGAAAGTGAGAGGGAAAGACCATCACCACATTAAGTTGCACTACTTCTCCATTGACTCAAGTTTACACTTTCAAATATTCTTAGACAAACAGATGCTCATGAAGGGAGTGATTCTTTCTTTACCTTAGTCCAAGGATCAAAAAACACTCTTCTGTTCTTAGTCCAAGGATCAAAAAACATAATTTGTCCCTAATTGAACATAATTTGTCTGTAATAGAACAAAAGTTGGTCCCCTGCCCTACTCCAAATTCCAACCATTCCTCACACTGAACTAAGAAAGTGGAGACAGTAAGAGTGAGGGTAGCTTCGTGCCTTCGCACGGCAATCCAAACCCAACTTAAACAAATTACCCTCCCTTACTATTGGCCTTTCCACCAACAAACTGGACATTTTCCCTATTATTTTTTTTCTCAGGTCCATCTTAAACATGATTTCTAATTAACCAATTACTCAAATCAAGTTAAAGCAAAAGCAACTAACCAAACAAAAGAAAGCAGTTCCAAAAAAAAACAAGATAACAGAAACGAAATAAGATGAGATATTGAAGACAAACGATTGTTGTCAACATAATTTTCCCAAAATTAAACAAAAACCAATCACTCTTCCATAAGGCATCAAAACATTGAACTGAGAAAAGTAGAAAAACAAAGAAACATTGAGCTAGATAGAGTGAAGGGTAACACCTCAAAACAGTTCCATATAAGGCTATAGTGCTCAAATCACCACACCTGAATAGATTAAAATACACTAATCAAAACATCGTTCAAAAAAGTTAATGAGAAAACATAGAAAATAAGACCGTACCACCGCCGATTTCGATTTCTTATCAAAACTCGCAGAATCTCCAAAATCAACCTGAAAAGAGGGAAATTACCGAAATCAGTTTTCCATTGTGTTCGTCATCGAAAAACGAATTGATATTGGAACAAGATCGAATTGATCTTCATATAATTTTTGAATTAGGGTTTTTTTTGCAGCAATGTCGTTTAGAGTTTCTCAAATTGAAACCCTAACTTTCGAATTGGGGTTTTTTTTTGAAGCAACTCATATCTCCAGTCCCACAGATTCAAACGAGAGAGAGAGAGAGAGAGAGAGAGAGAGAGAGAGAGAGACCTTCGTCGTGGGGACGATGGCGTCAGAATCCCCAAAAGCCGGTGGTGGTGGCCTTCAACGGAGGTGGAGGAACGCTGGGGTTGGTGGGATTCGTCGGTGGTGGTGATCGACGGAGGTGGGGTACCGCTGGGGTTGGGGTTGGGGTTGGCCGTCGACGGAGGTGGGGGAATGCC
The DNA here is from genome assembly GCA_016920895.1 of Vaccinium myrtillus. Lineage (NCBI taxonomy): Eukaryota > Viridiplantae > Streptophyta > Magnoliopsida > Ericales > Ericaceae > Vaccinium > Vaccinium myrtillus. The sequence goes on along the minus strand of JADGMU010000710.1, from coordinate 56,128 downwards.
AGTGGTGCTCATAGTCGTGATGGTCTCGCCTGACCTCTCTCTTCTCTGTATATGTCGAAGAAGAAGAAGAACGTGAGATACAGACTTTTTTTTTTTTCTCAATATATATTTAACTTGCCAAGGGTGGGACCAGTGACCAACAGGTTGCCATTTTTTCTGATTTTTTTATTTCAAAATTTTCTCATATCCATATGAGATTTTGTGGTTCTCTTTATTGAATTTTGGTGCTCCAATATTTATTATTGTAATTATTGATATGAGTATTTATTTTACTGAATATGAAGTTTTGTGGGCTTGTATGAAATTTTGTGGTAATTTATATGAGATGCACACCATATGCCAAAAGGCATGGTGCACATTGTAGCATCACTCAAAAGCTATCCCTAATATAAAAGCGGCAGTTTTTGTAACATAGTTAAATTAAAATTATACCCTTTATGGTGTTGCTAAATGACAAGTATTGCCACAATAAGGAACCTAAGAATTTCCAAGGAACGATAAAGCTGTTGGTACGTCTGCCAAGGTGAACTTTCAAAATTCTGAGCCCGAACTACCAGGTAAAACAAATGTAAGCATTCGGGTTCAACAGGTTGGTAATGGCTACCTCCTTAGGAGTGCCATAGCTAAAATCAGTAGATTGTTATCGACAAAGGAGTTTGAGTATGTTTTTAGAAGGGAAGATGTTCATAATGTCGAAGTCAAATCTCTGTGGGCGAAGATTCGTGATTATCACATTTCCTGATGTGGAGTCCAGAAACGATAGAGATTGCCGACTTGGAAGCTAGAAACGATATTAAAGTAGCAGCCAACATTGATACTGAAGCGGCATCCCCTATGGAAATTGGTACCATCAATAGCTAGTTGAAGATGGTAGTATGCGAGCAATCTAATAATGAAGATATAATTAATTCATTGAGTTCCACTTCAGAGATTGTATCATCAGCAATGGGAAGTGAGAATGTAATGGATTTTTTTCTTTTTTTTTTTCTTTTGTTAAACTACCGTTTTGCCAAATAATTTGCATGCCCAAGAAGAGAGTAAAGATGATGCTACATCAATGGTTAAGGAACTTAATGAGGATAATCATATTGAAAAGAGACTGGACTTAGACCATAATGAAAACTATGAAAATGAGGCTTCTGTGGAACAAGGAAAAGTGGTTGAGGATGCTTCTTTTCTAGAACATTTGAAAGATAATCAGCTTTTTCCAGTCAAAGCAGCTATCAAAGGGGTACAAGGGGAAAAAAAGAACGAGGAAAACCATTAATGATATTCTTGGATTTTCCAAAGTTGATTCTCAAACAAAAATGGTGGCAGAAACAAACAGAATGTATAGTTCTGAGATTGGCTGTAGCTATAGCAGCACTAGCACTATCTGCCTCTCTTTCTTCAGATGGAATTGTAAATAGGAATAGGATTCTTCTAAGCGAAGCTCAAGCTATTTGGTTGATGAACAAGGAAATGGGAACTGGCATGAGGGAGATGAAGAAGAAGTGATAAGCAAAATAGCTGAAAGGGTAGCTGATGACAATGATAGGGCTCCATGCCAACTCTGATTTTTTATTTCAATTTCACATTGCATTGCTATGGGTACGGGATCGAGAAAAAAAAAAAAAGAAAAAAATGAGTAGGATAAAGAAACTTTTGGAGGACAGGAGGAGACTTGTGGGGTGTTTTGGTAATCTAGAGGTCTTGCTATTGGGTTGGTATGACTGGTGTTTGTCTATCCTTGTCTGCCCTTGTATTTGTTTATTTTTATCTAGTACTACTTGGTTTGGTTTTTTATAGCTGGATTTTGGTGGCTTGGTTGGGGTGTATTTGTTTCGGTTTCTTTTTTGTTCTTTGATTTGTGAGTTGGGGGAGTCTGGTTTGTAACTTTGGGGTGCCTTTAGGGTGTCTTTTGGCACTTTTCTGGTTGGCCTGTTCTCTTTTGGGGTGGGTGGCCCTTTATTTTGTGTCTGTGTGAGGTTCTTGCCTAATCCTTGGGGGATTCTCCTTTCCTGTATTGGGGAGTGGCAATGCTATTATTCACACAATCTATTGCTTCTGCTGAAACTGATCAAATGTTGGCGTCTGGCACACTTTAAGGAGGCCAATGCAGCTATTGGCATTGTGTAAGGAGGGAATTCTTAAAAGAAGGTTACTGCTGCTGATGTCACATTTGTTGTAAAATCCCGACCCTAAAAACCCACGTTATATGGGGAAATTAGCTTAATTATGTTAAAAAGGGCTCAATAGGGATCAATAATAGTTATGATAGTTAAATGTGACACTACGGGCATACACCCTTGTAATATAACACGTGCGGTTGATAAAAAAAAAATGCCACATAGAAAATGTTTACGCGTCTCTCGCATAGAACGGACACAACTAACAGTATTTGAGGCACAGTATGATATCGCAAGTTTGGGATTTTTATCTACGAATCCGACACTACCACAATGACCCTTGTATTTAAATTAGCTTACGTTGAATTTTTGAGAATTTAAATCTGGACTGATCCGGACAGAGTTTTGTAAAGCGCGTGTAAGCCTCATCATGCTTATTACGTGGCTATCTTTTTAACAAAGAAGATGACACCTAGGCTGTGTGCTTCAGCCATCACCACATGACTAAAATAATAATATTAGTAGCCTTAATAAACCTTAACTATTCTGGACTAATAGAATTAAAGAAATGTGGTGCTAATGCCAAAACCGTTTTTGTTTGTGCCAAGAGTGTTGCTACTGTGCGCAACCTTAAAAAATTACTCCATATGAGATTTTTTGACTCAAAATATGAGATTTTATGGCTCTAAATATGAGATTTTGTGGCTCTAAATACAAAGTGCATATGGTATGCACACTCATATGAATAGTCACAAAATCTCATACATGTCCACAAAATCTCATATTTGGAGCCACACAATCTCATATTTGGACCCATGCGGATTGCTACAGTAACTGCTACAGTACTGCTACAGTGCGCGGATTTGTTATTTGGAGCCACAAAATCTCATATTTAGAGTCACAAAATCTCATATTTTGAGCCACAAAATCTCACAAAATCTCATATTTAGAGCCACAAACACTCATATCAGTAATCACAACAATAAATATTGGAGTCCATAAAATCTCATATCGATATACACACTATCTCATATGTGGAACCACAAAATCTCATATCGATATACACAAATTCCAACATGTCATACGTGGCGCAATCTCAGTCGTCCATTCGGATGGGGTGCATACCGTATGCCATCTCATATTTGGAGCCACAAAATCTCATATGGGTGCCACAAAATCTCATATTATCTCATATTTGGTGCCACAAAACTCAAATTTAGAGCCACAAAGTCTCATATGGGAGGGTGTGCATTGTAGCCTCACCCTTGTGCCAAAATTGTAGTGCTTAAAAACCTTGTACCATGTACAAGGTACAAGCCTTTCATGCACTACAGTTTTGATACAAACAAAACTGGTTTTGGCATTATCATTTCCCTTAAAGAAAGGAAGTGAGAGAGAGAGAGAGAGAGAGGAGAAATGGAGTACGCTTGAACCAGAGACGCCTAGAACCCTAGGTTGCCGACTGCCGCTTCCCGTCCCGGTGGATTTCGCTGGAATTTCCTCACCTCCTCTCACGGTAATCCCTCACCTACTCTTTAATTTATATAGATTTGAAAGTATATGTAACTATAAGCCTTAAGAGGGAGGAAACCCAAATCCTGAACAGTGGACTACCCACACGTGTACGACACGCCAGAATTGGCAGCCACGGCTGTCGACGATTCCAGAAATCCGCCCCTGATTCCTCCTTGTTTCCTGCACAGTATTTAGCCCACTCCCGTACCTGACCGTGTCATGCCGAGTCAAAAATAAATATTTAATAACTAGGAATTAACTTTTATTCCGAGAATAGCGGTTAAGTCCACGGGGACAAATTGGCTGAGTTACGTTAACTCCAATTAACTTCTAATTTAATTTGGTAAAAAGTTGTTTGATTGGGTGTGAAATTGTTAAACTAAACAGATAATTACTGTCCAGTACAGAAAACTGATATGCATTTACCACTAAGGTATACGCACTTTTTAAATTACCGTGAGGTCTAACTCAAAGATAAGATGACCTTTTTGTCCTTCATATTTAAAACAAAAACAAAACTCCCACACTCAGGTTTAACACTTTGTTCTGACGAGCCAACCTCCAGCGAGTGCCGACCAACCTTCTCCGACCGTCACCAACCTCCGGCGACCACCACACTAAGCTCGCCGACCACCGGAGATTAGTTTCCGGCGAACGGGGACCTCGGAAAAATTCGCAACCCCACAGTTTATAAACCAAACATAGACAATCCCCAACAACCACCAACTCATATTTCGTAATATCGTGATCAATAGATTCATCATATTCATCGTATTCATCGTCATCAACAGATTCATTGTAATCAACAGATTCAACACACGAAGCAGGCAATGGCACTTTCCTGAAATTCTCATCCGCCAAATCAAAAGAAACTATCGAAAAGGAACCAGTCCAACAAACCCAATGGAGACAACCATTAAAGTAAACGCCAAAAGTAGTTCCCTCAAGGATATCAGACAAGGACTCAGATGGCAACTCAGATTGCGAATTTTTCCCAAATACTGCGAATTTGTAAAAAAAAATAAAAATGCAAATTTGTAAAAAAATACTGCGAATTTTTCCCAAATACATTACCACCCCTTTGTTCTGCCCTGATGCGTGTAATATAAAGCATTCACAAGCAATGGCAACTCATATTAAGAAAGAAAGAAAGAAAGAAAAAAAGAAGAGGCAAATATCCCAGAAATTCGCATAATTCACACCCTGCAAATTTTTGCAAAATACATTTTTAATTATTCCTTTGACTTAAGTTTGAAAATTCACAGTGATATGATTCCCAATTTGTATATGTATGCCTTGTTCGGAGAAATTCGCACCCAAAAATTCGCAAAGAATAAAGAAAAAAATAACAGGTGATCAATTTGAAATTGAAACCGACCGATGCCCCTACGGATTTGAACACTGCGAATTTGTATTCGTGGGACATGCTTCTTCTTCTTCTTCTTCTTCTTCTTCTTCTTCTTCTTCTTCTTCTTCTTCTTCTTCTTCTTCTTCTTCTTCTTCTTCTTCGGCGGCGGCGGCTACTGAACTTGAAATTCGCAGTGACATGTTTCTTCTTCTTTACTTGGTAGTTTGGAATTTGGGAGGGAGAAGACACTTGGGAGGGAGAAGACACAGCTTGTAGAGAGAGAATGGTGGGGAAAAATGCTCTCAAGCATGAAATTCGCAGTTTGGTAACCATCAATGGGGTTGTGGAGGGACAGATTGAGTCTTGCTTTATTTTTCGAAGAGAGAGAGAGAGAGAGAGAGAGAGAAGTCGGTGACAGGAGGGTATGGGATCGGTCTTGCTTTATTTTTTTAAGAGAGAGAACAAGGAAAGAACAGGAGGGCATTTGCTTTATTTTTCTCTGTTCTAATCCCAACGAATGGAGTTGGACAAATGGAAGGATGACATGTCACGCATTAAAGCTAGCATGTGCAAGTGGAAGAGTAAAAGTTCAACGGGGAGTGACACGCATTAAAGCTGGGGGTATTTTCGAAATATGAAGATGTTTTTACCTTACCGGTGCAAATCCATTTTTTGCTGGACCTGGATGTAAATATGGGCCGCGTTTTTGACCGGCCCGTAAATCCCTCTAAACTAAAAGGCGCAATAATTAAAAGTGATTTAAATTGATGGAGAGGGGATCTAGGGTTTAGAATCCACTCCTACCACATAACCAAGCACCGCATAGACATGATTGATAATCGAATCGCAAAGGATTATCGCTAGGGCTTACAAACCCTAATGATAATCGTCAAGAAAATATAGAGATTGTTAAAAGGCATGGACTATCCCATAACACGGACCGTCTCATTATCGCGGCACGATCCGTCTTACAAGCATAATCCATCTCAAAACTCCAATCGCACCAGTGAAAACAATTATAAGTTTATGGTATTTGAACACGTGTATACAAATACGCAACAAGTCGGAAGAATAAAACCATGATTCCATTGATCATATGAAATTGAGTTCTTAACACATAATCCGATCCGAATAATAACCATAGTCTACGCAGAAAAACAAGGTTACTTGGTGTAGAGCTTCATCCTCCCCCTAGTGAAGGGGTTTAGCCGGACATGGTGATGATCAACATGCTTTGATTTGAAGTAGCCTCTCTCAATAGTTGGGAACCCTAAAACAATGTTAGGTTGTGCTATTTATACCTAGGGCTCTCAAAATTACATAAAAACTAGTTAAAACGTTAATTCCCGACACCATAGTCCGGACTAAGAAAAGGGTGGTCCGGACTACCAATGCAGAAAGTTCACTGAAGGTTGTGGAGCCCATAGTCCGGACGGGGAATGCATAGTCCTGACTACCAAGTCAGAAAGTTCACGAGTGAAGTCTCGTGAGGGTTTTCAGCAGTGATCACCCACAAAACACAAAGGGGACCGGATACCACAAGTGTAACTCAAACCCAACCGACAACATAATGCCGCCGCGAATGCCACGCGAACCAAAGACAAGATGCTTTGTTCATGCAAAGGCTTAAACAAGTGAATTCTCGTATTCAACCTACCACAACGACTAGCCTTCACATCTATGATCGGATAGGGATTTATCATATAGCATGTGTGTAAGTGAGAACCACACAAAGAGATTCACCAACCCTGAAAACAGTTCACACTATCAATAGCCCGGTGTGCCTCTACATTCTCTCCCTCCCTTTATTCAACCGTTTTCTTTTTTTTCTTTTTTCTTTTTTTTTCTTTTTTCTTTTTTCTTTTTTATAATTGTGCAATGTCCGGATCTCTCGGGTTTTCTAATTGACCGCTTTAGCGAGCTTTAGGTCGGTCATCCCCAAGCCAGATGGCCTTAGGGTACCAGGTTTAGAGAGACCCATCGGACTTAATCGCTCGAGTCAAAAAGGCTTTAGAGAGAGACTCAAACTAACCACATTCAACCAATGCCTTCACAAGGACTATCCATCTTTTGACGCGAACCACACGGTGGGAGCAAACCCCGATTGCCCGGTTACTCAATGAATGCCCGGATAAGCAATATCAATTCAGCGCATAATGTAGGGAAGGGGTTCCAGTTAGTCCAAGAGCACAATCAACCAACACCGGAATATCAATGATGTGTAAACCGAATTCTGGGCCAGTGAATGCTCAAAGTGGGGCAGTGTGCGTAAGAAATCATGAACTCAAATGATCAAACACTATCCAACCATAAATGATGCGGGCTAACCAAGCGCTTTCTATCAACATTTCATTCACAAGCTTAAACCGATTCATGAACTCGCATCAAGACATCAGTTCGCATGACAAACACTCACAACACTAATTAATAGCCATCAATCAAGACAAAGTGCACTCAAGCATCCAACGCCCTCTACACAACTTTCTTTTTTGGAATTTTTAAATTCTTAATTTTTTTGGATTTTCAAGACTCTAAATATGCACAACTACAAAGTGTTCCCTCCCCCCAACTTAAATCAGGCAATGTCCACATTGAATGCAACGCAATAAAAGAATAGGAAAAATTATGTAAAGATAAGGAAAGAGATCACCTCGTGAAAGAGAACTAAACAAGCTAAAGATCACGGGGCATTACCCCCCAACTTGAACACAACGACCTACAAATGTTAGCCCCCACAAACTACAAAAGAAAGAATAACAACAGTCTAAACACGAACAAGCAAAACACTAATTCTAAAACACCAAAACTAAAAATAAAATGATGTAAAAGTAAATAAACTCCATCCACTTTCTTCACGCGAAAAACACGGGTACTACTTTTCTCCCTAATTTCTCACTTAAATATGTATAGAGAAGGTCATCATAACAATCCTGGGTAAGTCATGACTCAACAGGTTAAATTACTCAAGGTTTTTCCTTAAAGAAATCAGAGTCAATTGTCTTTAATGACTATCCGAGGCACTGCAATAAGATTGTTAGAAACCCAGATACACATATTTAAGGCTAGAAAGTAGGTGGCTATACCGGACCATTAATAGCCGTTCAAGCACGGCTAACATTGGAGTTATCACAAACTCCAAGGATTATAGTCTCCTAGACTTGTCGTGATTAACCTCACACTTAATGCTTAAATAATATATTTAATCCTCCTTTTAAAGTTTACAAGATATGGATCATCCCAAGAGATATCATTCGACTCAACTCCAAGAATTAAGAACAGTTGATCAAATAATCGAGTCGAAATTGTTCCTCTAGTCACCATAGGATTAAAATCTTTATACAAAGGAAAAATGTGCTCAAAGGGTGAGGTCCCAACACTCACCCCACAAATTAAGACCGGGTACCACATCTCATCACCCTCCATCCCTCCATTTGCACCATGAATATCTACACAAGAACTATCTACCCCTGATTTTCAAGTACACTTTACATGTCCATCGTCTAGCGTGGTAGCCTCTACTAATTTGGTGCATGGAGTCCACAATTCTAGTGATAAAAGTAGCAAGTCAAACTCTACTAAAGGCTCCATAGAAGTGTCGGGGACACCCAGAAAAGTGGGAACATGTTCAATTTTGGACTCCCGAGAAGAGGTATCCATAAGGGGTGTGGATTCAAGTAAAGTGTTAACCTCCTCTATGGACTTGTCAATGTTGAAATCCTCAAAACTAAAATGTGCCAAACATGCGGCCAACGGGTCGTCAGTCACATTGTAAGGCAATGCCCTCTCCACAAGGTCTTCGATAACATCGACTGCAAAGCAGTCTTCCTCCACTTGAGGTTGTTTCGCGGTATTATAGACATTGAGCTTAAGAGTCATATTACCAAACGTGACCTCCATCTCCCCACTCCTCACATGTATATTAGCATTGGCAGTCGCCAAGAACGGACGACCAAGTATAACGGGAGTTTGCCTCCTGAGGGTGTTCACCGGTTCTGTGTCAAGGACTATAAAATCAGCAGGAAAATAGAAATCATTGACCTTGACAGGAACGTCCTCAACTACACCACACGATACCTTTACAGATCTATCAGCTAATTACAAGGTTACCGTCGTGGGTTTTAACTCTCCAAGTCCCAACTGCTCGTACACCGAGTAAGGGATCAAATTGACACTAGCCCCTAAGTCTAGAAGTGCGCGCTCGATACAATGGCTACCAATGACAATGGGAATGGTAGGTGTGCCAGGATCTTGTAACTTTGGGGGAGTGACAAACTGGAAAACAGAGCTCACTAGCTCGGTGAGAAGGACCTTTTTGGACACATTTGTCCGAGATTTTCGCTTGTGAGTGCAGAAGTCCTTTAGAAATTTGGCATAATTCGGGATTTGTTTTATGGCCTCGAGGAGGGGTATGTTGATATTCACGTGTTTGAATATCTCCAGAGTATCCTCCATAGAAGTTGGCTTCTTTGCATAGGGAGATGGCCCATTTAAAGCAGCGGGGAATGGGGCTTTGGGCACGTAGGATGGTGCCTTGGAGCCCATGGTTATGGTGGTGGGTGGTGAAGTAGTGGTTGGAGGGGTTACCTCCTTGCTATGAGAATTCCCCTCCCTGGAATCAGACGGGAAGGAGGAAGCTTGGTGCTCCTTGCTTTGTGGCTTCTCTGGTCGAGTCTCGACCTCTCGCTTATTACGAAGAGATATCAGAGCATTTGTCTGCTGGAAGTTACCAGTCTCTTGATTAACCTCACACTGGTTTTGACTTCTCGAGTTCTGAACTGGATGACTAGGCAACCTACCCTCCTCTCTGCGGTTCATTGTGTTGGCCAATTGGCCCAATTGTCGCTCCATTCGTGCAATGGATTGTGTATGAGAATTCACCTGCTGTTGGGTAGCAGTCATCATCTCAAATGCTTTTAAAAACTTATCCTCGAAGGAAGGGTCCCTCGAGGACTGGGCTGGCGCTCGATGAGGGGGTGGCTGCTGATGGTTCGCATAGCGATAGGCCGCAGGATTATATGGTGTGGACCATGGCCTAGACTATGGGGCAGGGGCGTTGTCTTGTGGCTGTCGCCATGACAAGTTAGGATGATTTTGAACACAAACATCAACGTGAAATCCACATATCACAACTTTCACATTTTTAAGAATCAAAACTAACACCATTAATTTCACTGTCGTGCATTTGTATTGGACTTTAATTAATTCAGTAGTTCACTGAAATTAGTAGGTGTTCACTGTTTTTTTTTTGTGCTATTAAATGGTCTTTGTTTCTATTCCACTATGTAACTGAACTAAGCTACATGCTTTCCACTGCTGCTTGTTTAGTCCCCGGATGTGTCATCACATGCTCCATCTAAGGTCTTTCTGTTTTCTATCTTGGATTTTTTAGGATTTTATTTTGATGAAACTGTTTGTTACTTGTTTACGTATGACATGTAATCCGTGGATAAAATCGGAACCGATCCGTGGCTCGCGGATCGGATTGGAACCGAACCGTGAGACTTTTGGTCCGGACACGGATTGTATTTTCTAAAAACCATGACTCGCGGATTAGGATTGGATTCATGCCAATCCGATCTGATCCGCACCGTGTACACCCCTACTTACAACCACCTAGCTAAATGTGCTATTTTAGGTATTTTATCTAACACATTACGTATAATGAAGTTCCAATTTCCAAAAGCTTAAAAAAAAAAATTGAAAAATGTTAGCTCTATTCACTGATTAATTATATAAATAGTTTTTTTCAAAACTACACCCTCGCGTATATTTTTGTTATGCTATGTTTTTGGGGCTTGTTAATTTCCTGAATCAATACAAGAACTTAAAAATTAATCTCATAAAAGTTCACTAAAGACTTCTACAGTGCAGTTGATAATAAATCTTAAATTTTATTTTTATTTTACATGTAACCTTATGAACTCTTTTTGGGTAGAAAATAAAACATCATAATTTAGTAAGAACATTCGATATTAGTAGCGAGTCAGGACAAATGCAAAACAATATACAAACATGCACCAGTATTAGTACATACCATTCTACTACAAACTCGGTATATTGATCAGTCGGAATAAACTACTTTAAGCCTAACCAGTACAAGTAGGCTATTGTTAGCTAGATCTTATTGGTTACGTGTGCAGCCTTCGCCTTTCCCAACTGGGGAAGCCCGCTCAATCAAAAAAAAATGTACCCAAGTTTCGCTAAGTACTCCTTCCATCCCAAATTGCTCACCCCAATGAAAAAGCATGTAATTTTTGGATTAAAAAAATGTAGTACACCCGTGCATTATTTTTAAATTTTTTTTTACCCAAGCATGAAAAAGCTTGCGTTTCCGTTAATGGGTTGGTGTTCAAATTTTATTGCTTGACCGTTCGGGTGACTAAAAATAAGACGAATAAAGACGCGTCCCAAGCGTAAGACTCTCGACCGGTGTAGCACAATAATTCCGGAAGTACCGGAGTCGAACCACAGAGACGACTGAAGTGCTTGACTCAAAAGTGTGAAGTGGCAGTTCTAAACTGGCTCTTAGGTAGCCACCCTTTTGTTTGATGAGATTAATTAACTAATTTACCGACTGATTTACTAAATGCAGATTAACAATGAGAGTACAGCTGAGGGTACCCGGCGTCCGCGACTAGCCTGACCAATGTTTACTCGGGCCACAATTACTCTTTTTACTGATTTTAGAATAAGAAAAAGGATCCCTAACAAATGCGCACCACCTGTCACCAGATTTCGTGCGCATTCGAATTCCGGCGATGCCTGGGTTTTGTTCGTTAGAAGAGTTTTTGTTTCCTAAAATTGCTCAAAAATCAAGTTAATTCGGTCCCGAGGTGAAACATCAATTAGTCTAGTGCGCAGCGCCTTCGCCCACAGCCGCACTCTATACAACTACTCGCTCATAATGCTAATAATAACAGAAATTTCCATAAACCTAGATCTAGACATGCTTGAAAGATTAAATATGAAAATAGCAAACAATACCGTAGATTGCAAGAAGAAATCAAACTTTATTAGTAACACGGCACACCAATCCAAAGCTGAAATCCTGAAAATCCGGAACAAACTTGAGACGTAGAATGCGGAAGTAAAATCTGTAGCCGAACTTCGAAAAGTAAGAAACTAGCAATAATTCGTGGAACCCTAATCTGGGTTAAAACAAGAGTATTTATACTAAACTTAGTAAATCTAACGAAAAAATGATGAAAATCCGAAAATATCCTTCGCCGAAGGCCGAACGACAACGTTCAATGGGTCTCCTAAGCTCTCGGTAGCGCTACCTATATTTAGGGGTAGCGCTACCGCTCCCCTTAAGTGCTGCGTTGACCGGTCTCCTCCCCCTTTGACCGCTGACCTCTAACAAATCGGTAGCGCTACACCACTTTTGGTGTAGCGCTTAAGAACCTTCTGTTCATTTTCTGCTCCCTTTTGTGCCATTCTTGAGCGCTCCAAAGAAATTGTGTAGCGCTCCCGACGGATTACGATCACTTCTACGCGAAATCCACTTCAACACTTAGCCTCCTCAGCCTTTCTCACTCTCGGTCCTTGTGCATGCCATTCCAACAACTTCGATTAGCGCCCAAAACACCTCAAATTCCTGCAAATTAAACACAAACACCAAATCCAACCACGTGCACGCATTAAATGGAAAATGAGGATTAAATGCATGACTAACGCGCTAACTCTACCCTACTTAGGCGCTTAAATGCATGGATTTCACGCGCCTATCATTTATGGATAAGGTGTTCAATTTATTTTTTTTAAACGGACGTTCAAGAAAGGCTAAACTAAGCTAAAATTAGAAATATTACAAGTACTCTAAAAAATAAAACTTCGCAGTGTTCAAATGACCACCCTGTTTATAGTGTAGAGCCGCCAATGATTTTTGTTATATTTACGATTTGGAGGCTTATTAATTTCTTGAATCAAGACAAAAACTTACATATCTCAAATAGAAGTTCACTAAAGACTTTTGGAATGCACGTGAGAATATCAGTTTTTATTTATATTGTGCATAAAACTTAATTAACTTCTTTTTGGTGGAAATAAAACCTTGTAAGAAAAGGTCACTAAGGTTTGCAATATTTGTCTAAAAAAGTGCTCACATTGGAATAACCAAACTTTAGCTCTTGGATAACCAAAACTAGTAATCTTTTGCTAGTAGATCACACATCTATGCAATCAAGTAAATCCGTGGTTACACAAAAACCTTCTCATCTTCCCTTCTCTCTCAACAAAGTTTTCAAAAAAAATTATTTTTGGATTTTTTTGGCTTTTCACGCTTTTCAATACAGGTTATACTAGAAACCCAAGAAGACAAAGCTCAGTGGAATGGGTGTTCGAAAACAATACTAGTAGAGGCAAATGCAAACTGGTACACAAAAATTGAATAACCAAAAGTTGGGCTTTTAACCAAAACTTGTTATAAACTAATGGCTTTTACGTTTTTAACATTGCCATCTGGATTCAGGCTACTAAGTTAGAGACCAATGTTGGTATTAGAAGTTCGCCTATTAGTATTTCGATTGGTATTAGAAGTGAAGACCAACATTGAAGTTAGAGACCAATGTTGGTATTAGAAGTTCGCCTATTGGTATTTCGATTGGTATTAGAAGTGAAGACCAACATTGAAGTTAGAGACCAATGTTGGTATTAGAAGTTCGCCTATTGGTATTTCGATTGGTATTAGAAGTGAAGACCAACATTGAAGTTAGAGACCAATGTTGGTATTAGACGTTTGCTTAGACCAACGTTGGAAGGTAGAACGCCAAAGGCAGGCAAGAACTACGCCATTGGGCTTTTCCCTAAGAAGACTTCCAAGCCCATTAAGCTTATGGAGCCCACCAGTAATAAGAACTTGGAGCAGCTGCAAATGCGGAGAGTGACGCTGCTTTTGAACTCTCTCTCTCTCTCTCTCTCTCTCTCTCTCTCTCTTAATTTCTTTGTGTGCCGCCCTGATGTTCCAGAAATTTCTTTTCAAAGATGGAAAATGCTACAATACATACCCCTATAAAAGTTATGATTTTTTTGCAAAAGTTACAATTTTTTTTGTAAAAGTTACGATTTTTTTTGTAAAAGTTACGAGACACACCAAAATGTTACGAATCATAGAAAATGTTATGAATCATATTGTTGAAAAGTTACGAAAAATTAAAAAATGTTACGATTGCCGATGAGGTGGCACAATCTGGACCATACAATAGGTGCATATGGTACACCCAAATAAGGGGTGTGTATCGTAGCCATTTCCATCAAAGATTGGTGATGTGCCACTGCACATATCAATATTAGATGATGGGCTCAATTTGTCAAATAAAAAACCTTTAGAACACCCTCTCAAGCCGATCAAGCTCTCCAGGAGAATGATCGGCTCTCTAGGAGAATGATCGGCTTGAGAGGGAGCTGGAGGACCTCCGGTCAAAACTTGGTTCTTTGGCTGTAGGAAATAAACGTGAAACTTGAAGGTTTTTTTGTTTTTGTTTTTTGTGTGTATCACGTCCTGGCTTCTTGGTCATTTCCTCTGTTATGGTGTTTGGGATATTTTTCTTTTGGTTTAATTTTCTTTAGTAATGCAGAAATTTGTAACTGATTGAAATTTTTCTTTTGGTTTAATTTTTTTTAGTTATGCAGAAATTTGTAAATGACTATATGCTTCTTCTTTTTTTGTTGCAAGAACAATCGATAACATTCAAAGATAAACTGTTCGTAGGAAATTACAGAGATAAACTGTTAGAACTTGTAGCATGTTAAATTAAACAAATTTACGCGAGCCAATTCAAGCTGAGCAATATATTTGTTACGGATCGTTTGTGTGGCACCGAAAAGTGGGTCCCACAATTTTGCATTTTGCTAAGCAAAGGATAGTTGGTGCAAGATTTTGGTTTCATTGATGTTCTGTTACGTCCTCATGCCATCTCGGTCTTGCCATTTTTTATATAAAAAATTCAACTAATCCTGCGTATTATTTTCCAAAGGATTTGGATCTGAGTTGTTCAATTTTCCACAGACTAGACCGGAGGGGTAAAGGAAAGGGGGGAGGAAGGGAAGATCGGGGCTCCAAAACACCGCTGACACACCAACGAACCGTGAGACATCCATTATCGCCCAGCCTCAAGCAAAAACCTGCAAAACCAGGAAAAAAATGAAAAAAGGGAAATTGAAGGAAGAAGAAAGGCAGGAGAGATAAAAGTTATGTCTCTTTTATAAATGTACAGATATTTGATGGGTCAATCGAAGTTTTTCGGAGGGCCGGAGACGCTTCCGCCGACTTACCGATAGATGAGGTGAGTTAACTCGATCTTTTTCATAAGAATGTCACTGTTTTTGTAAGACTTAAGTAAATTTTTTTTGGTTCTGTAAACTCTCATTAGAAAAAGCTGGAAGGAAACTTGCGGTTTTTTTTAATTTTGTAAACGCAAGTTTTGTAGTTTATGCTGAAGCAATCTTTTTTTTTTCTTGATTACACAATGAATAGTAGAGGCCAAGCATACGCGATGCATATGTAAGGCAAATAATTAGCAAAAATATATTGGCTATATTTGCTCAAATTCAACCTGCACACACATCAAGTGTGCCCCCGCCTCTAGTTGCCAATAAAAACTTGCATAACCAACTTAACCCAGAAACACATGCAACCAAGTCCAAACTTTGTGTGCACACACAGCAGCAAGCAAGAGTCATGGCCAAAATGGGCCAAAAAACCCACAACTGGGAATTCAGACTTTGTGCACACACGTATCCAAACAGCACACATGCACAATTTAGCACACGTATCCAAACTGCATAACCTGCTTAACCCAGAAACACATGCAACCAAGTCCAGACTTTGTGTGTGCACACAGTGCCAAGCAAGAGTCGTGGACAAAATGGGCCAAAAATCCCACAACTGGGAATTCAGACTTTGTGCACACATGTATCCAAACAGCACACATGCACAATTTAGCACACACGTATCCAAACCAAAGCTACAAACTGCACTTACAAGCTTCAAACTCCTCCTCCATTCAGCTACCAAGTCCACAAACGCAGAAATGAAAAAAAAAAAAAAAAGGCTACGATAGTAAAATGTTAGAGGCTACATCAGTATCAGTACCGCTACCACCATCCCCATGGTAGCATACAAATATTTACAACAAAGTTTGGAATAAACATATCATAACAAAAAAAATAAGCATCCATGAGAGTTAAACAGAACAAGGTCAAACGCTTAGAGAGTGGATCTGTGCTAACGCCTCAGCATATGCACCAGCAAGGTCAAACGCCGCGTCCCTCTCCGCAAGCGCGATTTCGAGCCTCTTTTCCAGCTCTTCGCAATTGGCACTATCAGGCACCGGAGATGGACCAGTCTGCTGAAAATAGTCTTTGAAAGCTTTCAAAGCACCCCCTTCGCTCTTGAAACCTCTAAATATTGCCTTGCTATACCCCTCGACCTGAGCCTTTGCTTCTTCCCAGGTACGATACACCCCGGGTTTCCGACCAACAAACACAACATATGTTTTTCCCTATGAAATACACAGTTACTAAAAATGCTGACAAGCATTCAACAAATCAGCACACCAAATGTTGTACTTTTACCTTGCTAGGTGGAACCACTTGATCTTCCAGATATTTTGCAAAAGCTTCCTGTGCCTCTTTTCTAGTCGCGAAAGATTTGCATCTTCCCTTGGTAACTCCGCAGACATGAAGAGATGCATCTTCCCAAGTCTGATATAGTCCAGGTCTCCGACCAACAAACACTACATATGTACGCTGTCCCTGAAATCATTTAATTGATCAGCAATAGTTAAAAAAATCCTCAAAATCCAAAATTCTTATAAATTACATAGGGACCATAGAACACAATGAAGAGTAGAGGACTGATGATAAATTTTAAACAGAAATGCAAGAAAGCAAGATCATTCCAGTGCATTTCCGATGGAACGGGGAAGAACACAACAAGGTGAAGGGAGAAAGAAAAACCATGTAGAGTTTAGGTAGGTTAAACAAACGCCTCATAAAACAAATAAAATCTACCCGACTGCTAATACAAGTAACTCTCAATTAAAAGGGGGTTCACTACATACAGAAGCAATTAGCAACCCCCCATCAGCCTTTTGAGTAATGACTTGTCATGCTCCAAGGAATTTGTGAGTGTAAACATTTCAGAAGCTATAAACAATCATTATCACATTTGCGTAGCCGTTCGGGGAGGGACCGTTTGAGGACGAACCCGGATTGCTCAGGAGCGGTGGTACCTTTGACCAACCCGCCCCCGACACCCTCGGCGGCGGTCTTCTCCTGGAGTTCACTCTCCAGCCGCGGAGTGAGCTCGGCAACGAAGTCAGCCAATGCCTGGCCCTTAATCGCCGTCCGAGGTTCATATCGGATGTCGAAGTTGGCTAGTTCCAACGACCATTTGCAGATCCGGTCCGAGAGATCCGCCTTACGCATAACAGTCTTCAGGGGGTACGCCGTGATCACCACGATCGTGTGGCTTTGAAAATAGGGTAGGAGCTTTCTTTTGGCAGTGACTAGCGAGAGTGCCAACTTTTCGATTGGCAAGTATCTGGTCTCGGCTGGGAGCATTGTTTTGCTCGAATAGTAAATTGGGAACTGCTCCAGACCCTCCTGCCGAACTAGTGCCGAGCTCACGGCGTGGTCGGACACCGCCAGATAGATGTATAGTTCTTCGTCCTCCCTCGGCATGACGAGCAGGGGCGCCCTGGACATGTAGCCTTTAAGCTCGGCCAGTGCTGTGTCGCACTCGGCGATCCAGAGGAAGCCCCTCTTGCTGGTCTTGATGGATTGGAAGAAGGGTCGGCAGGCGTCGGATGACTTGCTTATAAAGCGGTTGAGGGCGGCGGCCATCCCCGTCAGCCGTTGTACCTCCTTGATGGTTGACGGCGCTCGGAGCTTCTGAATAGCGTCCAGCTGGTTGGGGTCGGCCTCGATCCCTCGGCGGGTGACAAGGTACCCCAAAAATTTCCCTGAACCAACCCCGAACGCACACTTTTCGGCGTTAAGCTTCAGATCGTGCCTTCTGAGGATGGAGAAGACCTTGCCGAGGTGGGAGAGATGGTCTTCTGCAAATTTGCTTTTCACTACCATGTCGTCAATGTAGGCCTCCATGATGTCGCCGAGCTCCTTGGCGAACATCTTGGAGACCATCCTCTGGTAAATAGCCCCGGCGTTCTTCAGGCCGAAGGGCATGACCCGATAGCAATATGTACCCCTCGGCGTGATGAAAGTCGTCTTCTCTACGTCCATGACATTCATTGCAATTTGGTGGTACCCCCGGTACGCATCCATGAAGCTAAGCCCAGCATGGCCAGCCGTGGCATCAACCAGCTGATCTATCCGAGGGAGGGGAAAGCAGTCCTTAGGGCATGCGTCATTAAGGTTCGTGTAGTCCACGCACACCCTCCACTTCCCATTCTTCTTCTTGACCACCACGGTGTTTGCTAACCATGTGGGGTACATCACCTCTCGGATTGCCTCCGCCTCGATCAGGCGGTCAACCTCTTCTAGGACGGCGTCGGAGTGGATAGCCGAGGACCGCCTCGGCTTCTGCACCACTGGCCTCCTAGCCGGATCAACATTGAGGGCGTGCGTGATGAAACCAGGGCTGACACCCTGCATTTCATATGGAGTCCACGCAAAGACCTCAATGTTATCCTTGAGGAAAGAGACCAAGTCGTTCCGCTCGGGGTTGGAGAGATCTGAACCGAGCATGAAGTATATGGTGCCTTCTTCGTTAATGGGCACCTTGACCAATTCTTCGATAGACTTTTCCTCAGCCTTTGAGCCGACGTCATCGAGAACAGGAGTGCACTCGGGAACCTCAATCCACTGCACCTGCTTCGGCGGCCTGCCCTCCCTTCTGTCCTTTTGGCGAACGGCGTTGACAAAGCACCTCTTCGAGGCCATTTGGTTGCCTCGGATAGTTTCCTGTTTCCCAGTCGTGCCAATGAACCGGACGCATTGGTGGAGGGTCGACGCGATGGCCCCCATCGCGTGGAGCCAGCCTCGACCCAGAATGGCGTTGTAGGGGCTCGGGGAATCCACCACGGTGAATTCTATCTCCAAACGCATCGACCCCGCCCAGACCGGGAGGGTGATGCTGCCAAGCGGGTACACTGGGAACCCAGAGAACCCGACTAGTGGTGTATCGGAGGGGGTAAGCTCATCACACGTCCGTCCAATGGCCTTGAAGGCCGAGTAGTAAAGGACGTCGGCGGAGCTCCCCTGATCCACCAGGATTCGTCTGACATCCACGTGGTCGATACTCACCTCGATTACCAGGGCGTCGTCGTGCGGAAGCTGCAGCCCGTCTAGATCTTGCTCGGTGAAGTAGATGGTGTACGGATCCAAAGGATCCTCGTACTTTCGCTTCGGCGCCCTGCCGAGCGTCATGACTTGCATGGCTGCCTCCATCTTTTGCAGCTCTGTGTGCATTGAGTCGGCTCGGGCTTTTCCGACCGGGCCATGGATAGTAGCGACCACCCCCGGACGCACTCTATCTCCCTGCGCCTGCTGCCCCTGCGGCGGTGGAATGACAATCAGCTGGTTCGGCTGGGGAGCTGCCCCCCTAAGCACGGTCGGCGTGCGGCCGTGGTCTATCCATTCCTCCATGCGCCCTTCGGCGACTAATCGCTCCAGGTATGCCTTGAACGGTCGGCATCTCGTTGTATAGTGGCCTACCTCATTGTGGTATGTGCACTTCCCTTTCTGGTTGGGATCCGAGCCCATCTTTTCCTCCGGCCAGGAGAACCAATGCTTTCTGCATATCTCCGCCAGCAGCCTGTAGATCGGCATGGTGAAGACGGTGGTTTCAGCAATGTAGTCGTTGTCGTTTCGGGGAGGCTTCTCCCATCCTCCTCCGCCTTTGTTAGTTCTGTCGGCGTTCCGGGTACCCTTGTTCCCGAATGCCCCGCCTTGATCATTTCTCCCCTGCCTTAGATTGTTTACCTGTTTCTTCGCATCCCTCGGCGTGCTCTTGGTGGAACTCCCCTTCGACGCTCGGTCAAAGAGCAACTCTTCGAGCTCTCGGAAACGGTTCACCGTTTCCATCAACTCCACCATGTTCTTTGGAGGTCGCACCATGAGCTCCTTGAAGAGGTCGGAGTGGTCATCGAGCCCATTTTTGAACGAAGTAGTAGGGATCTTCTGATCACAGCTTTCCACAAGGTTGTACACCTCCCAGTACCGTGCAATGTACTCCTTCAGGGTCTCGTCTGAGCCCTTCTTCATGTTAACAAGCGCGTCGAGTGTCTTCGGCTGTGTGTTGCTAGTCACAAACCGAGACGTGAACGCGCGCTCGAGCTCATCGAAGTCATTTATAGACCCCGGAGCGAGCTGGCTGTACCACAGGAGTGCCGTTGTCCCGAGGCTCATAGAGAATGTTCGGCACATGAGGGAATCGCTATGGCCGTAGAGCTCGGAAACTAGGCGATACCGCTGCACGTGCGTAATTGCATCCGTTGTTGGCTCGTACTTGTCAAATTTCGGGATCTTGAACCCGCGCGGTGGGGCGGCTTCTGCAATGGCTCGGGAGAATGGGGACCGTTTTACCTTCTCCAACCTTGAGTCCGTATGAGCCGAGCGGTTTATGTCTATCGTTCGCTGCTCTCCATGCGTACGCTTTGCCGGCCCGGCGGTTTGGTGCCACAGATCGGGCCAGCCCACGTTCTTGTTACTCCTTTCGGAGGACAACCTTTTGTTCCGGCCGCCGCGCCCTTCGGCAGCCTCTGACCGAGGGCGAGGTCGTCTGGTATCGGGCTCGGCGCGGTAAACCTTAGTTTCGCCGGTCCGAGTATTAACGAGCTCGATGCGCCACCGTCGTTCCGAAGAGTGTACCGGTCTGCAGGCCTCAGACCGTTGTCTTCGTTGCATTCCGGCCCTGCCGAGAGCTCAATAGGATCGGCGCCCTTGTTCCCGTGCGAGCCCTCTCCTCGAGCGGTTGGTGCACCATTCTCGGTGCTACGCCCATCCATTGATCGGCGTTGACGCCCGTCACCTCCCCGATCCATCGATCGGTTATGGTCATCGCCACCCCCCCGCTGCTCCTGCGTTCGGTCGCGGCCGCTCTGATCTCGGCGGCCGTGTTGGGAGCTTGCCGGTCCACGCCCTTTGTTGTATTGTCTCTCGGGATCCCGGGCGTCTCCTCAGACGTCCGGAGTCCGAGCACTGGATGCCGTAGCACTATCCTCGACGTGGTCAGTCCGTTGGGATTGCCCACCGCGTCTGTGTTGCCGATGTGAACGCACCGTTCCTGTTGGGACGACAAGTGCCTCGCCTCGGTGGTCTACCTCAACGACCTGCCCGAGTCTGGAAAACACCGGAGCCCGTCCCTCGTCGTTAGTCCTTGCGCTTGGCTGTGGCCTCCGAGTCCTCGTCCGGCCGCCGGATCTTGACGTCGTAGGCAGGTTTCTGGCCTGCTTTATGGCTAGTACTTCCTTCCTTAACAGTGCCAGCTCTGCTTCTATAGTGAGAGGAGGTGGGGGAGGCAGAGCTTCTGTGCGTACTGGAGCTGTGAGGTTGTCAAGAGAGAGAACGTTTCCATCCATGCTAAAGAGAATGTTGCTAGCTCCGGCGTTGCTGGGACCGGCGCCGTTGGTGGTCATAGTGACCGTTCCGTCTCTGTTGACGACGGGAGAAAGGGTGAGGCCCAAGTCACTCCTGACCTGATGGTATCGGTACCAGTCGGCGGAGCTGCGAAACTCACCAGTGGGACCAAACGCATCGAGGCCCAGAGTTAGGTTGGCCATTTGAGCTATACTTGAAGGGATTTGTGAGAGAAGAGCTCCTAAGGAGGGGGGGAAACACCACCAAAGTGTTCTGAGAGGCTGGGAGAAGAGTCCCCAGCAGAGTCGCCAATTGTGGGGGTGATTCCCGCCGGAGTGAGCTCTTTGAACCCTCTAGGGTGGAGTGGGTAGTGCTGGAGGGAACGATGCACGTCTGTCCCGTTTGCTCCCCGCCAGTAGTGGTAACCTGCACACGTAGACAGCCGTGTTAGTGCCAAGCCCGGACGGTGGTGGTCCGGGAAGGCACTCCGACGGTTAAGTCAGTCACCGGAGGAGAGAAATGCACCGGAGATATATAGAGAGAAGTGGAGTTAAGAGGGTAGTAAATGAAGAGAGAAAAGAGGGATCCCCTTGGTAGTAAATGCAGTGGGGTACTTATAGGCAGAGGGGCGTGCATCCCACGCGTTCGGTCCCCCTCACGCGCCTGTCACTCGCGCTCGGAATGACAGGTGATGTGACCCCAATCTCTGCCACAGACGCCATATCCCAGCCGACGTCACGACACGTGGGTTCGAGTAGTCAAATCACCTCGAAGCATTCCCCATCACCCACGTGCCCCTGCAGGCGGCGGTGACAGAGTAGGTGACTGCCGCATTTAATGCTCCATCATGGAACGTGTAGCGTACCTGGTACGCCTCATCCGAACAGAGTAAGACCCGAGCCCCTCACGTGACCGAAGTCGACCGACTCGGCACGTGAGTGATCCAGCACCCCGGGCGCTCGGCACGTCGCTCGGCGGAGGTTCCCGAGAGCCAAGTGGAGAAAGGCACGTCCTCGGTGCTTCTCGCTCGGCATGCATCATTCAAATCCATATTCGTCCAGGACCACCCATCCGCGTTCCCCGCCGAGGGAACCATTCGTTCGGCATCATCGAAACGGATCGAACTGCGTTCAGTTTTGCAGATTCTGAGATAGTTGATCTTTTTGGCTTCCTCGCAGTTGAGGGGTGAGTGTCTCTTGTGACCCCTATGAACACGGCCGCTACAATGACCATATAAAGTGAGGCATTTGCAAACTGAATTTAGTACTCTTCCGTTCTAATCTGTTTGTGCTGTTTCTGCCCGTCTTGCCAGTTAATCGAGTCAACAAACAACTCATCAAATGATCTCAATTAGTTCTTGAAATCTACAATTTATATAAATTAGGAAATTTCAATTTTTTTGAGGTATCCGAAATAGTAGAAATAGGCAAACAAATTGAGATGGAGGGAGTAATTAATATGTGAGTTATCAGATAGTAGTAATTCCATGTACCAAACCAAGATAATATGCTTTTTTGTGTTGAAACTTCTATGATGGAACCAAAACCATAGGCTTATTTTGTGTATAAACTTGTATGAAGAAAGGCATCACGGAGATGTCAACAATATGAACACAAACTATTTACTGTTTCCCCATTATTGTAGACATCTAGCACTTAACTTTGGAGGCCAATCCCTAGATCTCATTCCCGACAACCAAATAGCCCCTTTGTGGTTCTTAGTTAAGTTTAATTGTCTATGTTTCCTCATGAAATGTTGATTAGTGGATCTTTGCTAATCTTATGCAGCCAAGGGAAACACAATATGCTGCCCTTGACAATGGTCGCAAGCTGTGCCTAGAGTGTCTTGATTCTGCAATCATGAAAGTGGAGCAGCAGGTTCCGCTACTCTTGGTAGAGAGGCAAGCACTCAATGTAGCGATGGATGGGGAAAAGAGAGTAAGTCCGTACTGTTATAGTTATGCTCTAAAATTTCATAATGGAGACCCAAATTGCTCGAAATTTGCTCCATTTTGAGGCTCAAAATTGAGTTGTGTCTCCAAATATGAGGACCATACCCAAAACTGGAGACTTGTCTCCATTTTTATCTAATCCTTTTTTATAAAGCTGATATTATTAAAAAGATGTTGACCATACATTTAAAATAAGACAACGTTAAATACATTCCATAAAAGTTGAAAAGCTTATAATTTGCAATTTGTGGTGGATGTTTGTGACATCGTTGAACTTAGAAAGATGGTGGAATTGGAAACACATATTTTGGACTAGAAACGATATTTTGAGTCTCCATTCTCTAGATTCAGTCGGAGATTCTCTCACTTTGGCAATGTAGATTTTGCTCGGTATCCTTTTGATGATTTCCCCTAGTAAGGAAGAGAAACTAATACTTCTTTCTCATGGCCAGGGTCATCATCACATGCCCGAGACCAGAGGGCTATGCCTGCCGGAGGAACAAACTGTCTCTTTTGATATCATTTTTGTTTCTTTTTTTCTTTTTCTTTTTTGATGGTTATTATGTTAGCTATGATTTCATTAGCTCCTTGTTTGTGTCTGACTGCCTCAAATATGGTTAGTTATTAGGGCGTGTTGGTCACAGAAAATGAGTCGCCTATTTTATGGCTCCAAACAGGGGTATAGGCTTTAGAACAGAACCCTGTAAACTCACCCATCGTTGTGAGGTGACTGCGATTCTAATTTTGTATGGCCTTCCTAGGTAATCTCTCTTCTCTCTCACTCTCTGCTTTTAAGGTTATGGTAGAGGAAGGGCTTATGCGATTGGCAACTAATTAGTTCTGCATATCACATAATTGTACCTTTATCACGCACGTAATATGGGATACATTCATGTCCTAAAATTGGGCGCTCAGTTGCATTGAGGTTTAAGCCTTTTGTTTACTTCAAATTATGGCAATTTTAATTTTAGTTCTTTGAAACATGGCCCAAAGATAGTCTGTTCTACTTACACCGAGAGCCAGTTGGTATGATTATGAAGATTTGAGAAGTCTAATTCGCTTAATATAGTTAAATGAATCAATAACAAAAATGATCTCCCATGCTCTTTTTCTGGGCTTTGTAACATAGGATCTACTGCATCCGATCTTTGCACATTTTGTCCCCTATCTTTTCGAGTTTCCACAAATGCTATGATTTCTGAAATCTATTCAGTTTCCAAGCTACGCCCTGAAAATCAACGGGGAGAAAAGGAACAAATGGACTCCATTGTATCCACTGATTGCGAAAAGGTTTACTATAAAGCTCCATTTTTCCTTCCTCTTGCGGCACAGTCTACATCAATGTTCTACAATGTATTTTATAGAAATTCCTAGTCCCTTATATTTTATTAATTGGTTATCTCGAGTAAAATGTGCTTGGTTCGTGATAGTGAGTTAAAGAATCATATATCCTTAAAATTGACATTGTTTATGGACTCGTGATATTATCACAAGAGAGGCAAAGGGAAAATCCCTAATTCCTTGAAGATGCCATTTTATGGATCTAAAACTATACAAATGAATGGAAATGGTAGATAATCTCAGTCCCGCTGAGCCAATCTGAACCAAAGCCAATGCCTCGGATGGAGACTGCCACAGGAGGTTGGACCACCAGGTCAAAAATGGACAAGCTTTCTATTCTGGACTTCACTTTTCTGTGGATTATGCATCCTGATCATTAGTTAAAGTTGAATGTCTTGTTTAATTTTAAGTTTATGATCAATTATTTATTGACACCCAAACCTAAACCATTATCTTGTTGTAACGATTAACAGGTTTATTTGGACTAAGAGCAGTGGAGCAACGATTAATGGTTAATTCAAGTACTATTTTAGGTGAAATAGTTGGTGGTAGGTTAATGTATTTGGACTAAAAGCAGTGGAGCAATGATTGGTACTTCATTTTGTTAGCGAAAACAATCACACACACAATAAAGGAATAAGAACAGTAGAGAAATCAACAGCAAGATTTACGTGGTTCCGCAAAATTGGGTACCTCCACGGGAACGAGAGTGAGTCTGTTATTTGATTAAGTCGTCCAGAGTTTTTACAAGATATAGTATTTATAACGCCTACTCTATTCCAACCCTGAAATACGTTGTACCATACCTTTGGGCCGTAGGCCCCAGCCCAAACAGTTGAATGTCTCCCACATATCCCAATAGTAACTTATCTTCCACAATTTTCCTGTCAATGTCTCTCATCTTTTCTTAATTTACTCGGTTTCTTAAATTGACGCGCTTTACACGGTTAACAAAAGTGACCCACCTGACCACTCATTGATTGCTTTTCCCCACAAAGTCCCAATACAAGTCTCTCATCTTTTCTTAATTTACTTGGTTTTCATGTACGTTCCTCCTACCCAATTTACACGCCTATGTTTGGTTTTGTTTGACTGCACATAGACTTAAAATTGAGCCAAGGGCAGATTTTCTTCTTTTATTTTTGTCGTTCTTACGGCCAATCACCGTATTCAATGTGTTTGCTTTGAGACTAAAGTGTTTTGTTCAGCAGTCCACCAGCATATTAAGAGTCAAGTCCTCCTTTTCCTTTTCCATTGGCCAATTGGTAACCATAAGATTCCTAAAGAAAGGTAAACAGACAGGGATGGGACATTTTCATATGCCTTTTGGTAGTACTTTATTTATTTTGAAGATAACACCCCTTTGTCTTGCATGCATGTCATAGTCTTCCATAAAATATTTAAAAATCCGTAGTGTTTTTCATTTGCATGCTCACTAGTCACTCATGTTTCTTTCACACAAGAGCACCGGTTTAAAGTTGTCTGTTTCGTGTTGGTCCAATCAATGGCTTTGTTGGTTAACTCTTAGCACCAGCTCTAGGCATCCTAACGTGGTTTAATGTGATTCTCATAATCCTCGGATATTGGTGGTGGCAGTGGTTATTATTATTTTGGGTTACTAGGTATCACAGTTCCGGTTTAAAGTTGTTTGTTTCGGATATTGGTGGTGGCAGTGGTTATTATTATTTTGGGTTAACAGACTGAATTAGCCAGTACGAGGGACGTATCATTCAGTTAATTTAGTTGTGTCCTTTGCCTTTTCTATTTGTATCTTGTTAGTTTCAACTGTATTTGACTGTACTCGGTAGCATTTGATCTAATGAATTTATATCTCCTCACCAAAAAAAAAAAAGGTAAACAGACAAGGGCATTTACATGTCATCAAATATATATATATATAATTTCGTTTAAGATTGATTGTAAATCTAATTTCAATTCCTGAATAATCGTGATTCTAAACCAAATTTCAAAGCAATTTCCCTTTGTTAATGTATGCAAGTGAAAGTGTCCGGGAGAAAATATCTTCCTTCTTGTTCCGAACCAAGTTTGACAATCTTTATGGCTCAAAAATGATTGTTCTAGGTGAGTGTGGGTGTGTTTCGGACTCGAAGAGAGGAGAATGCGTGTGTAGAAGAGGACCGGGTGTGTATCGAGCAATGTTATCAATCTCGTACCAGCAAGCGTACCGTTTTTCTTACTGGAACGGTACGTACCGGTACCGGTGTGTATCTCGATACTATCGAGTGTGAGCCGATTCTAAAATATACTTTAAATCTTGTTGACAAGGTCGTATAGTCAACTGAAACATTGTGAAACTTAACGGAGGGTGGCTTCGCCCTTGTGCACCTTCTAGAATATTAGTATACAATAAACAATACAACAGATAGACCCAATTTGACACACATGGGAGACGCTAACAAATTGGTAATCCACAAGATTTCTAAAGCAAGGTAGAAAGAGGGGATTTCTTTTCGGAAAGGAGAAAGAAAAGTTAATCAGGAAAATACCAGGAAGCACAACATGCTTTTTTGGCCATATAGCTTTTGAACGCACAGCTGATCACTTTTAGGAATGACAATGGGGCGGGGTGGGAAGACCTGACCCTGACATGGACCTGCCCCGCGACTCGGAAATTATTACATGGACCCGACCCCGACTCGAAAATTATTACACGGACCCGACCCCGATCCAATCCCAACCGGGTTTTTTGGGTAGCTCCGTTCCCACCCTAATCGGGGAACGGATTTACCCACCCCACCCAGCCCTGCTTCGTAAGAAATTTTAAAAAAAAATTAATCTAAATGCAAAATAAAAGTAAATACTTAAAAATAAAGTGATATTTTAGTGTAATGGTTAAAATATTAAGGTAAGAATGAGAATTTTTTTAGTAGAAAATAAAATTAGAATAAAAATATAATATCTTTAGTATAATGATTATTAGATTAGGTAAAAGTATAATTATACATATAAATATAAATTATCAATTTTTACTCTTTATCAAATATGTTCAAGATTGGTCTCATTTTAAAGGTATTGGGAATATCTCCTCGACTGGTAAACCTGTATTTTTTCTGAGCTCAAGTGGAAAGATGGGCTATGAACAAGTATGGCTTTCCAACAACCAACTATTTAACCTCTTCTTCTTTCTATTCCTTTGCCAAGTCACGCAACACATTCTTTGATGGATTTTTAGCAGTCCATCAGCATTTTAAGAGTTAAAGTCCTGCTTTTCCTTTTTTATTGGCCAATTTGTAACCAGAAGGTTCCTAAAGCAAGGTAGACGGGCATTTATATTGCATATATATAATATCATATAGATTTTAAAACACAAACAATTTTTCAAAGTGTCGTGAATAGTAAAAGTGAACAAGAAATTTGGGACAAAATACTTAATATTTAAAATATTACATTTTTTTTTTCTGTTGTCGGTTACAGATTTTTTGGGTATTGATTACGCATTTTTTTGGTCTTTTTACCAACGCAATCCCTTTGTCGCCAAAAATTTTCCTACTAGTTCTTTTTTTTTTTTAATGATGGATTGCCATCTCCAGTAATCATTCAGCGTTCATTGAAAATAGCAGCCATGTGATTAAGTCTAGTCTGCAGTAGATGTCTATAAAACATTACATTTCGAGAGTGCTTCTTCTTTGCCTCAGGTTTACCAACCCCTCATTTTCCTGTGCTCAAGAGGAAAGATGGGCTGTAAACAAGTATGGCTTTTCTACAACCAACTCTTTATCTCCTTTTTTCTCTTCCTTTGCCAACTCACTTGCTTACATGCCCACCTCTGCACTCCACAACAGACCTCTGCGCTGCTGCAACTTAAAGGAAGCTTTTCCTTGAATAAATCTGCTTCTCCGGATTGGGATTGTGATTTTTATGGAAACATTAGTTTTCCAAAGATGGAGTCTTGGAAAAGGGGTTCTGATTGTTGCTCGTGGGATGGGGTCGATTGTGACAGAGAGACGGGTCAAGTAATTGGACTCGACCTCAGCTGCAGCTGGCTCAAAGGTACCATCCATCCTAATAGCAGTCTCTTCCTCTCCTTTCCCAACCTTCAAAAGCTCAACCTCGCTTTCAATGACTTTGCCATGTCTCCCATCTCACCAGAATTCACTCAATTCTCTGAATTGACACACCTCAACCTCTCTCAGTGCAATGTTTCTGGCAAAGTCCCACCAAGAGTCTCCTTCCTCAACAAACTAGTGTTGCTTGATCTCTCTTTTAATTATGGTTTGAGATTCGAAGATGGCGGGTTCGAGTCACTCATTCAAAATATGTCAAAGATGAGGGATCTTGATCTTATAGATGTAAACATGTCTTCTTCGGTGGTTCCAAATTCCTTGCTCAATTTGACTTCTTTAAGAACCCTCGATCTCTCCTCCACTGGATTACATGGAAAATTGCCCGACTCAGTTGCTAATTTGCAGTCCTTGAAGTATTTGGGAGTCCTTGGCTGCAAATTCCATGGATCCATTCCTACATCTCTCTGGAACCTCACACAAATTACCTTTTTGGGCCTCGGGTACAAGCATTTCAGTGGTATCCTCCCATCTTCACTTTCAAACCTTAGAAATCTCAAATATTTGTACCTTGAAGATAATAATTTCAGTGGTGTCCTCCCATCAATTTCAAACCTTACAAATCTCAGGTATTTGTACCTTGGCGGTAATAATTTCACAGGTCCCTTCTTTTCATTGGATGCAAACTTGACAGAACTTTTGAGATTGGATGTCTCATACAATTCTCTCACTGGTCCTCTTCCTTCACAAGTAATTGTACCTCCAAATCTATATTCTTTGAACGTAGGCCGAAACTTGATCAACGGTACAATCCCATCATGGGTCTTCGAATTACCTGCACTCAGGTTCTTAGATCTCAGCCATAACAAACTGATTGGTCATACACTTGAGTTTCAGTCCACTTCATTGGAGTTTATTGATTTGAGTTATAACAAACTCCATGGT
Source organism: Vaccinium myrtillus (assembly GCA_016920895.1). Lineage (NCBI taxonomy): Eukaryota > Viridiplantae > Streptophyta > Magnoliopsida > Ericales > Ericaceae > Vaccinium > Vaccinium myrtillus. Next base: position 26,356 of record JADGMU010000710.1, on the reverse strand, counting down.
ACTGTTCCAAATTCGACCTTTGAACTCCCAAACCTTAATTTCCTGATTCTTTCTTCAAATATCTTTTCTGGAACCGTTCCTGAATCAAATAAATTCAGTGAAAGTCTCGTTGCGCTGGATTTACGGACGAATAACTTCTTTGGCACCATTCATGATTCATTTAGCGTGAGAAATAGCTTGGAAACTATCAGTCTTAATGGCAATGGGTTTGAAGGGCCAATACCGGAGTCACTGGTTAACTGTACAAACCTGAAAGTGCTAGATCTCGGAAGAAATAAGTTCTTCGACAAGTTCCCGCATTGGTTGGGAAATTTACCATACTTGTCTGTCTTAATCTTGCAATCTACCAAATTCCATGGATCCATTCTGACTTCTAGGACCAAATTTCCCTTCCCCATGTTGCGAGTTCTTGATTTGTCGAACAATCATTTCACAGGTCCGTTGCCCATAAAGTACTTCAAAAGTTTCAAAGCAATGATGAATGTGGATGAAGTAAATTTTCATTTGGAATACATGGTACCTATTGGCAGTGTTACTTCAACATATTATAATTCTTTGATTATGGTAATCAAAGGATCGACCACTGAAATGCAAAAAATCCTTACAATTTTCACAGCCATTGATTTATCGAGAAACGAGTTTGACGGTGAGATTCCTGAGATCATTGGTGGGCTAAATTCAATCCGAGGAATCAACCTATCACACAATAGCCTTACAGGTCATATACCAAAAACACTTGGTAATTTGACGAAGCTTGAATGGTTAGACCTCTCATCAAACGAGCTCACTGGGGAGATCCCTCGACAACTCACGAATCTAAACTCTCTTGGAACTCTTAAACTTTCGCAGAACCGCCTAACAGGGCCAATACCTCGAGGCAAACAATTCGAAACATTTTCGAATGATTCTTACATCAACAACTTGGCATTATGTGGACCTCCATTGTCAAATACATGCGGCGATCCCCAGGCGACACAGCCACCACCGTCAACATTTGGAAAAGAGGTAGATTCAGAGCCCGGGAGTGGATTTTGTTGGGAAGTCATATTGCCAGGGTATGGATTTGGACTGGTAGTCGGACTTGTCATGGGATATCTAATGTTCTCTTTCGGAAAACCTAAATGGCTTGTGAAGATGGTTGAAGGTGTAGGAAACACAAAGGGAAAGAGGCTGAAAAGCAATGCTCGAAGACATGGAGGCAGAAGAAATTAGCAAAATGCAAATGGTACTGCTGTATGGTAACCGGTAAGTGTTGCGAATTACAATATCTTTCATCATCTTATGCCTGCAAAGTAACAAAAGAAAAACCTTTATTTTTTTTTTTCAGATATTGTGGAGAAGGCATGGAACACTTGTAGGAGGTGGATCTGGTGGGAGATGGTAAAAAAAAACAGAGTGAGAAGCTTCATTTTTAGGGTGATTTCAGTTCATAACTACTTCGCTTTCTCTACAAACTTTCCCACTTATGTACTCCTTTAAATCTTTTTGTATCCTCTTTTGGCCTTTCCGGTCTTGGAACAAAAATGAGAAATAACACATCTACTGCTTTACGAGTGAAATAAATTGATCGAGAGGTTGGAATTAGTTGATTTACTTTGCTCAACGCTGCACCGAGTCGTGTAGAACGTGGCAGTGGATTTACTGCATTACTGTTCATATAGTTCTAGAATTATTCCTTTTGTGAGAGAGTTTGATACTCAATTTTGATTCAATAGACTTGTAGATTGTAGTGCTACTTCTACAAGGTGAGATCTTTGTATCCTGGGAGACGGGTGCCGTTACTCGTAGCACTGTAGCAAGGGCGAAATTCGTCTTGAGGAGATTGTGTCAAACACAAGCCTCGTTCTTAACGTTTCTGTTCCAATTTTCAGTTTCGTTCTTCCGGTTGTAGAAACTTCTTGAGCGTGAATTTTGTTCTGTTTCAATTTTCAGTTTCGTTCTTCCGGTTGTAGAAACTTCTTGAGCGTGAATTCTGTTCATATGCCGCGTCCAACACTCATCTAGGAAAACTCAACAAATACCCAAATTTTGAAAAGGAGTCTAGTGCACCAAAGACGGAGTCAAGATTTGAATATGGAAGCAGCAAAATTAGCAGAAATCTATCACTAAGAACAAAAACTTTACATTTAAAATAGAACTCGACATTCTTTAAGATCCTAAAAATTGTCTAACATTAATTTAAAGCGATTTCCCTTCCAATATTGGAAGCGAAGTGTCCCAGGGAAAATCATCTTCCATTTTTTCCCTAGCAACCCAGCCTAGCTAGTTTGAAAATCTTCATGGCTCAAAATGATGGTTTTAAGGGTGTGTGGGTGTGTCATCGAACACGGAAGAGATGTATGCACATGTAGGAGGGTGTGAGATTCTCTCATGTATGAGCTAATTCTAAAATTTTTTTTTTTAAAAGAAAACAAACTGGGGGTGACACATGCAACTCACCTATTTCGATAGGTCCGCCAGCGTCATTATTTATGGACCAATCAAGTGATGGACGAATGATTAATATTCACTTGCCGCGCTCTCCTGAGATTACTCGTGATATATGAGGGATGAGAAATAATTTCATGAAAGAAAAAAAAAAGTCCAAGAAAGTCTGTTTGGACATATTTTGGATCAAAGGTCTTGCACCCATGGTTAAAAAAAAAATTACATGCAGCATTTCAGTGAAGCCAAGGGCAGCAACTGTTCCAGAGTCTCATCAACTAATCCTGCGGTATCTCAGGCAAATCTTTATTCCAGCAGAGAGAGAATAGGTGAAGGGCAGTAACCTTGTACTTTTGAGATGGCCGGGGATACTTGTGATTAACTTAGAAGAAACAAAGAACGTCTCATTTTTCCTCCAAGCGCCGTAGCACTGATTCTGCAAAACTTTGTTGCCTGCACAAATCACAATAACCAAAGTGCTAAGCTATCCTTTTCACCAAAAAAAATAATATATATATACAGAAGGAAGCATAACATCAGATCCAAGATAAAACCCATCTTAACTTCAAAGATACTGTCAGCAGAATAGTTTACAATCATGAAAGTAATAAGTAAAAAAGAAAAATAGTTCATGGCAAGATAAAAAAACCTGCACAATTCAGTTTCAATGTAATTTTATAGAAATCAAAATATCCTCATCACAACTACACAAAGGGTCATGACAAGCAAGTCTGCCGTGAGTCAAATCAGTGTGAGCACTAGAAGCTACCATTTAATCAGGACTGCCTAGTTTCACATGATAAACTTTGAGTAATTAAGTTCGCTTGTTTGATTCTTTTTCCTCCTGCGAAGCCAATCTAAGGGTGGATGTTTAGGCCAAGCAGGCAGCTATAGAGTAACGTGGTTTTGTTGTAGCTAGTATCCCGCCAAGCATCCTATCTAGTGTTTGCTGTATGAAACGGTTGCTCCTCATCTTGTAAATATGCAACACTTGCGTACTTCTCGTATCTTGGTGTAGTATCAGGAGATTGTGTTTTATTTAATAAAAAAAACCTTGTGTGGTAAAAAGTCCTTTGCTTTCTCTTCCTTCAGAGCAGAGGTGTTCTGAATCTTAACAATTAACAGGACTGCATTGAAATCTCTCATTCCACATGTTAAAATACAATGTTGCTGAAAACATGAGAACAGGGATTCTTCTTACTCAAGTTTAGGGCAATGATGCATCTAAGATAGTCAGCCGCAATCATGTGATTCCCGTTCAACTCGCGCAATGTTCTCATTTACCATCAAACCGAATCCAGAATTGTTTATGGGGACCATACTTTTTAACCTCAGATCAGACATAGAAGAAACAAAGACAAACTAAGACAAGGTTTTGTTCAACTGGCTATATTCGAAAACTTTACGGATGCACGCGGAGTCTATTGGAGCTATATCAACAATCCGACTTCGATAGACACAGAACAAACAGCGTGATTTAAAGTCTAACTAAGAAGGCAACTAGAAAAACTTAGTGTAGGCACTTAATAATCTAGTCCACCAATATAAGCTTATAACCTATGAATTCTTTTTAGGATTAGAAGCGATACAAGAGAGAGAGGACGAGAATACATGATTGTTTAAAAAAAGATCACTCGAAATGAATAAAGCACAAAGAGATACTTACTTCCTCTCTCTGTGCTTGGGGCTAGGGCGAGAGTATTTCAAATATCCATCCCAGGGAACCTTCTTGAGACCTGCTCGAACGGAAATAATGTCCCTGACCCTGAAAAGGAGCATCCATTTCCAATGAGAAGCTGACTCTATTTCTGACAGCTCTTAAAGCATACCACTGACTGTAAATAATAGTAACTGGACATTACCAAATGGACAAAAGGGCAAAAACCCAAAAAGATTAATCACCTCTCTGCAAATTCAATTGGTGTTTCCCCGGGCTTCAAATTTTGAGGCTCCAAGTACCACACATCACAAACAACAGCCCACGATGTCATAAGCTGCAACAGATGCATTGTGAAGGATTGCCTGCAAATACAATATGAAAATTGACATGTTTGGTTACTACTACAAGGTCTATGAATATGCAACGTCCAGATAGAAGGGTGGGGGATGTTACCAAACAAGTGAACATGCATCTTCAGTGGATGCACAGCCTAACACCCACAGCTGGTCATACTACTGTAAACATTAAAAGCTTTTTTAAGCGGAGCTCTTACTTTCTACTGTTCCAAAAAGCATCCACGAAAATTTTGTTATACTTGATTGCTATTGGGCAAACAGTGCAGCCAAGCTCAAACGCACCCTAACCATATAGAAGAACAAGCATGAGTGAAGTAGATAAAACCCCTAAGACAATGAAGAAAAGTAGGAAACTGGTCAAGTGAAGAAACAATCACTTCAATTTAATTTGCCACAAAAAGTAAATTCCCAGTTCCAATAAAAGAGAGTCTCTTCTGCAGTTCTACTCTATATACAATGCCAAATGTAGATTGTTTGTAGTGTGTCATTGAATATATGCTGCAATAGATGACTCCACAAATGTACCTTTTTAAACATTACAGTATAATGGTTATTCACACAAGTTCCTTCAGGGAATATAAGAAGGGGATTATTGTCAGCCCCATGAACGTGATCCCTCAACCTGAAAAAAAAAAAAAAGAAGTCATATTTCAACACTCTATAATATTCTATAACAAACAATATATGTCCTTTCCACTAACACATACTTATTTGCTACTACTTCCCGATCCTTTGCCTCTGAGCGATTGAACCAGATACATCCTACACTTTCCAAAATAGTGCTTTGCAACAATCCTGCGTAGACGCACACATAATGTTTAGCTAAACTGGAAAATAAAGCCAACCATTTGCTGGTGCACGTTGTCAACAAGGGTAACAAGGCCACACATTCTAATCTCGCAAAATCAACTGCCACTCTAAAGAGCCCCCTAATCTTAGGGATACTTTTACATAATCAGTACATTGGAGTAAAAAGCGTGCCAATATAGCACTGCACCACCCTAGTACACCAAGTCCTTCAGACAAGGAGGTACACCAATGTAACTGAAGAAAAAGGACGAGGAGAAATAAGATTCATTTTGGTAAGTTATGGCCATAGATAATATGAGGAAAATGAAATGCGGGCACACACAGTTTATGGAAAGGATAACTGCCAAGAACAGAAGTACGAAGCTTAACAGACCCTAGTTTTCAGGAGATATCAATTGTATTGCTTTATGCAGAGGAAAAAAAAAAAGATAGACAACGACTGAATCCCACAAAAATATAGACATGAGAAACTCTGGAGTCTAGACACTTACCAACCCATCCAGGATGCTTCTGCATAATAACAGCAAATGCAGTCATCTGCTCCAAAATAATGAAGTCAATCATTGAAGTATGATTGGACACAAACACCTGCTCAGATCATGGTAAGGGAAACTCAGATCCATGTTAAAAACAATAACAGGATACATGCACTGAAATAAATTTAGCCAAAAACCTGAAAAAAGTCAAGGCTTTTGGTAAGAAATACCTGCCTAGGCCTCATGCTAGGGCGCGGTCCATGATACTTGACAACCCCAGTCCAAGATGCAACAAAAAGCTGCAAATTAACTCCACCAGACCTCTCTGAGAAGAGAATACCAAGATAAGGAATGCTCATCAGAAGGTCCAATAGAAGGACATAATCACACTCTTATGAAAAGCACAAGAAAAAATTAGATGCATCAGTTTACATCACATCACTTGACAAAAATTTACCAAAATAAACTGGGGCAGTATTCCTCTTGATTAATGCACCAACTAAATATAATTGGTTATCTTCCTTCATGTACGCAAGATACATAATTACTGAAGCAAAACAAAAGTAAAACACAGGAAAGGGAGAAAAAAATCCTCTTCCAAAATTTATAGCCAATAGAACATAAAAATAATAATTGAGTTCCCTGCTCTGTTCTATTCCCTAGAGTCATATTTAAATACCCTACTACATTAACAAACACAATCATAGGACACAATTTCAAATGCCGCTCATACAAAGAGTAAACATAATATTGACCAAAACAATAGCAAGAAGTGCAACCTAATTAGCAAGGAAGCATACCTCAAGCTTTTTCCTCAACTTATCATGCCCTTTCAGAAGAACATGCACAGGGAAGTAGGCAGAAAGAAATACAATCCATCCAAGTGTCAAAACTAGAACCCTGCTGATTTAAAAGAGATGATTGACGATAAATTAACAAATTATTGGTAACCATTAAAATGCAAACTCATGAAGATAATAAACATAAGATGTAATCACAAAGAACTCCCCAAACACCTGGTCACCAAAAATAATACCCAAGTAAAATGCTGGGTCATTTGTTTTGTGATGAATGGTGATGCCACTGGGATACTCTATCCCTATGTCAAATTCAAAATAGACCACAAACGAGAACAACTCACTGAACAACTGTTCTCCGCAAATAATATCTAAGTACAATGATGGGTCATTTGTTTTGGTGATGTCACCAGGTTACCCTAAACCTATGTCAAATTCAAAATAGACCACAAAAACAATAGACAACTTCACTTTGGAAATAGAAGCAGACTCCTTGTATTGTTAATACATTAGCAATTTAAAGAGGTAAAATTTGGAACACTCCCCTAAAAAGTTAGTTATAAGTCTCTGCCTACCCTATAATGCAGTGATATTCGAATTCAGGGGTTGGGCCTTGAGGATCAAAGAGAATATGAGGCCCTCAAATTACTTCTAATAAAACACATTAAACCTTATGATGCTATATAGAGCAACAGTTGGCATCTCCAACATTCCAAAATAGAGTAAAACCATCAAAATGCAAACCGACATTGGTATTAGAAAATGTGCAACATCTGAGTGAGCCTTATCAACCTACGACAAAGTACGATGAAAATATTCACTAGACAATAGAATACGTCATGAACATTTTCACATGGTAAGACATCATATATCTAAGCATTGTACATGAAAGAAGGAATATTGCTTCAACATACTGCATTAGAGCTCCAATGGGGGTAGTTTTACTCCCAGAAGTTCGTTCATAATAGAAACCTATATAGAAAGGATCTGTGAAAGACAATTTACTCTTTCGAACCCAATGCCAGAGGTATACCACTTTTGCAATAGGCTTCTTTGTACAATTTTCTCTTTGTTTCCTTAGATAACAGACTTCCAAAAGCAGTAAAATTGGAAAGGAATTCAATTTGCTGTTCAACAGTGAAAGAACTAACCTTAGTGGGAAAAGAATCAGATATCTAACTCCCACTCCTAAACACCAGAGAGGAAACAAATACACATTCCAGTTCCACGGTTCTGGAGGAATTGACTTGAAACAACGTGTAAAAGAGTCCTGCTCAATAATCAAGGAAGTTTAACGGAGTCAAAAGGGAAACATTGCATTATAAGCATATCAGTGAGAATTATAATACTGCAACGACCAAGCGAATAAAGGAAAAATAATTATGCAAAAGGAACTTAAAATAAACAAAAAATCTGCAATTAACATGACAGCAAACTTAACAATATTGGGGCCAACGATGTGCTGCTGAAGCTATGGGCCGTAAATATATAATGGTAAGGGAGCATTCCACAATACAGCTAGTAAATGCAAGTCACTTCACCATTCTACTATTATTATGTGAATTTACCAATTAAAGTGAAATATAAACATCGCTTTGTGGAAAAATTAGCACAATCAAATAGAAATGGGACAAACAAAAAAATGGATTAAGGAAGTGGAAAGATAGATATTGTGCCAAGAAACATAAAAAACTTACATCAACAATGGCTCCTGCCGCTTCTGTCAAAGTTGGTGAAATGTCGAGTAAATCACGCCTGATCAAAATGTATGTTTATATGTATATGCATGCAAAACAGAGACAGAGAGAGACAGAGAGAGAGAGAATTACAGGCGAAGCTTGCCGTGAGGTTCTTGAATGGATCCATAAGGGAGATAATCTTCGATATTGGGCCTATCCAAGTCCAACTCAGAGCTTGAGGAGTTTAGTTTACTCATTTTTGGCCTCCCTGTAGCTTTTACCGTCAACTGAGTAAACAAAGACCATAGATTATAACAATGACAAAAGCGACGTCCCTCCAACAGGAAATTGAAGCGTATGATTTCTCAATCAATGGAAAAAGTGCTACCTTTGGACAAGTTATACCCCCGAAACTAGTGCAAATACAGATGATACTCGTCAGAATCTGGGAACAACACTCTCTCTCTGCTCATGAAGATACATATGAATAAATAAGATTCTAAATAAACATGGACCTTGTACTATGAAGCACTGACACTCCTAAATCCTAATTACTTGTTGTATCTATGTTGGACACTCCAGAGACACACGAGAACACAACACGCTCGAGACACGTGAGGGCACGAATAGGACACACCACGGGGAGTGTCCAATAAATTCAACAATTTTTTAAGCAAGGGATACCTCGGGGACACCCGTGTCTCAAATTGGACATGGAGGGAAAAATGACGGGATCAATTTACAAAATTCTAGTTTATTTCAGGGGTATGATATTTCAAAATTATGAGGAAAATGTACGAACAAATGAATTATTTCTAAATAATACCCTTGTTCAATTTGTAATATTTAAAAAGGAAACAATAAGAGTTGTAAAGATAGTATTAATTTTTGTTATTTCCTGATTATATGTTCATAGGAATAAAACTAAATATCTATCTATATATTATGTATACAAGTTTTGCCGTATCACCCGCCTTGTCCGTGTCCCCATTTATTAGATCATGAAACCTAGAACAAACTGAAAAACATAATGGTTAGGGTCAAGCCTTGTACCAAAAAAGGATACTGAGTAAACAACAAAATGGCATTTTTACTTCTTTTGAGTTCCAATCATTTCGCCCAAATTTACGGTTCTATAAATTCATCTAGGAGGGAATGAAGAAATAGAATAGGAACGAAAATACAAAGAAATGTAAAACAAAGAGGAAATACAGTCTAAATTTTTTACTTTCCTTTATATAATCTATTCTTTACCCATCTAAAAATAAACAAATAAAATCGGGGTATACCTCGAAACACCTAGATGGGTAAAAATATGGAGTGTATCACTTACTGTAGTTGTGCCCACTGTCTCTACTTATTTATAGCTACTCTGCCAAATGCACTAGAGAGAGAGGAACAACCCACACTCCCAATTTCTCACTGTTAAAAGGCCCCTCTGTTCACAACCCGGCGTATGTTTGGTGTACATCAAATAGTGTGGTCTCATTTCTCGACCTCGGCCATGTTCAATTAGAACTAAATTAAGATCATCTTGATCTATTGCCACTTAATTAGGATAATGTTTATGTAGTGGCAGTAAATTAGCATTCCATCACAGCAGTACTTTTTAGCATTTCGTTTCATATTTTCAGCAAAGAAAGTTTGTTTTCAGCGTTCAACACTGATTTACAACTGAATTAGCAATAAATTCAAGCTTCTAATGAACCATTACCGCTGAGTTTACATATATATACCAGTATACCTACATACACGTATACATATGCATATTCATTAGGCCCAGTTTTTCAAAAGATTTTAGCACCCAGTTGCTAAAATCACCATATTTCAAATCAAAAAATGAAGTGGTTCTGTGTATCGTTTTTCAATTTTTTTTCGCATCAAATTAAAGAACTCCTCAACTACTTTAATTTGGTGCGAAAAAAATCGAAAAACGATACATGAAACCACCTCATTTTTTGATTTGAAATATGGTGATTTTAGCAACCGGATGCTAAAATCTTTTGGAAAACTGAAACTGGGCCTAGAACATACGACAGAGAGAGAGAGAGATCGCAGGGACTCACAAGAGTGAGAGAAACGGCGGGTGAAAGAGAAATGGCCGGGGAGAATGGCGGAGCCGGCGGACGACGGTGGCAAAAGAGATGATATGCGATTTCTCCTATTCTTTTTCTCGATCGGCAATAAGCCAACAACTCCATTTACGGAGGGTTTTTCTTAAAAAAATAATAATAATTTCCACGTCATGACATAGGTTCGTCGTTACACTCTTGGGTACTTCGAGGACGATTTCTACCTATATCGACCAATATTTAATGATCCGGGACATTCTTCTTGTAGAAATTATTATAGAACATATGATGTGCAATTTTTTAGTAAATAAATTACATATTAGTATTTAATCTAAATGAATTTCTATTTCTTAAAATGGCTTTGGATACATTGAATCATATCTCCTTCCATAGTAACAACTCTCAGGGGATTTCAAGTACGCTTTCTATCTATCTGAGTGATATTTTGATGATCCGAGACATTCAGATTGTAGAACACAGAAAAATACATATAATGTAAAAATTTCATAATAATCGAAGATGGATTAGTACTTGATCTTAATGAATTTATGTTTCTTAAAATAGGTTGGGTTATACTGAATCAAAACCATAATAACCCGTTTCAACATAATTACTAATTAGCCTGAAACTCTCTCGCTCTCCCATTTACCCTCTGATCAGAATCATCTCCGACGATGGTAGTCCTCGGATCTTGCTGGGGTTGGTCCCAGTACTGCTTGTTGATTGAACGTTGCTTCCCATTTCGTCGTTCACAATCGTCAGAAAAGCCTCTGGCGCCCTCAAGGACTCCACCAAGGTTGGCCTTGCAAAGGTCATTAGCGATTACAAGGTTTCTTTATACCCCAAAAGAAAAAATTACAAAATACTTTTATACATTGCCGTTCCCTTCCTCCAAAATCAATTAAAATTTTCATTGAATTCATTTCCTGTTTGTTGATCTTTTGATTTGTTGCAATGATGGGTATTTTTAATTTTGGTTGATTTGAAATGGGTAGGATTTGGATATTGCGATTGTCAAAGCCACAAATCATGTAGACATTTCTCCAAAGGAACGCCATGTTATAAGTGAGTACATATTATCTTACCTCCTTATTCATTTTTTCTTGTTAATGGCTTTGAATATTTGTATAGATAATTGTTTGTGCCTTTTGAACGAAATTGTTTAAGTTTGTTCATCTATGCATGGACCACCTAACATGCCCTACCTATGGTGTGATGGTCGTCAATTTGATCCAGCATGGGATCGATACGGCAATCTATGAAACCAGCCTCCCCTGGGAAGACAGTTCTGACTACTGGTCTTGAAATACCCTTGTTAGAATGAAAACCTGCCTCGGCGGTGAAGTACTTTTATGAACTTTAACGAGCATTTGCTGGTACGGTTGATATATTTTGAAAGGATATCTGGGTATAGGGTTCAATGGTAAGGACTTTTCTTTTGTTTTGTGAGTTCGAAGTCTAAATTGGAACCACAGCACCAGTAGTAGGGGTGAAAGGAAAACCGAAAAAACCGAAAAAAACCGACCGAGAAGTACTTCTTATATGAACTTTAAACGAGCATTTGCTCGGTCTCGGTTTCTGAAATTGGGTTGGACCGAACCGAACCGAACCGAAGGACCGAAAAAACCGAAAATCCAAACCGAAATAGAACCGAACCGAAATAGGACCGAACCGAACCGAATACAAAACCCTAATAGACCTCTGGGATTGATCTACACCGTCAATACTTAATGGGGGTTTCATCTACACCGTCAATACTTAATGGGGGTTTCATCTATAGTTTCTGCTGCTAGAGGCTTGCTGCTATTCCGGCACATATCTTGCTATTGTTGTGCTTTGCTGCTGCTAGCTATGGTTTTCTGCTGCTGCTTGTGATATAGCACCTGGGATTGATGGCGATGTTGAATTGGATCAGATTTTATTGCATTGTATTAGGATTGATCATTGTGTGTAAGGACTATTTTATTGCATTTGTAAAAGACTGATCTTTGTGTAAGGCCTGATCATGTTTCAAGTTTCAACGCTTAGTGTTTCAGTTTCATGTTTCAACGCTTAATGTTTCCTTGTATTAGGTTGATCATTGTGTAAAGGATTGATCATTGTGTGTAAGGACTATAAGGACCGATCATGTTTCAATGCTTAATTAGTTAATTTGATGCAGCAGCTATAGCACTACATATTCAGATTTTAGAGTAATGTTCTCTTGGTTTGATTTTCTAGCTTACTGGTTTAACTAAATTATACTGGACATTAGAAATTTAGAACAGTAAATTGTGCAATGGTTTAATTGGAAAGTAAATTGTGCAACAGTAAATTGTGCAATGGTTTAATTAGAACAGTAAAAAATGTTTGCTCAAAAGTAAATTTTGAGCCCAAAAGAAATTTTTTTGAATGGCCCAAGTAAATTTTAAGCCCAAGCCCAGTAAATTTTGAGCCCAAGTAAATTTTTTGAATGGGCTGAAGTAAATTTTGAGCCCAAACCGAAATCCCCGAAAAAACCGAAATTCCCGACCGAACCGAGGCACCCCGAACCGAATCGGTTTGGGATAGAATCACCCCGAACCGACCGAAACCGAACCGATTTCAGTCCTAACCAGTAGCATTGTGATAGACAAACAAGCCTGAATCCAGATTTGCTGAATTTGAAGTTTCATCTGAAGCAGTGAGATGGAGAAATCCTAGCTGTCTGCCGAATAGTGGGATGTCTCGACGAAAATGATTATTTAGGAAAATGATTCAACTCTTGAGAAAAAGAAAGGGAGAGGGTGGGTAGTTATTGTCCAAGCTGTCATGATGTAAACCTTTCAATTTTGGGTAGGGGACTAGGATTTCTCCTACCTCACTGCTAAAGTTGGAACTCGGAATTCAGCTCATCGAGTAGAGTTTAACCCTTACCTGAATTGTAGTTAGTATGCTTACATATTCAGTTTGAGCTTGGTAAATTAATGACTTCTTTATTTTGTGTTTCATTGACTCCATCTAAATTGATAATTTACTACCTTAAAGAAGAAAATGTAAGGAAAAAAGTGAAGGATGAGTTGTAATGAAGAAAAAAATTATGAACTTAGTACCTTTGATGCAGAATAAAAGATGAATATCCTATGCCAATCGGATTTGCGATGGTAGAGGGTCTGGAAGCATATTTGAGACACTGCAATTGGGAAAACCTTTGATTGTTGTGGTCAATGAGGATTTGATGGACAATCATCAAAGCGAGTTAGCAAGAGGAATTTGCTCAAAGGAACCATTCACTTTGTGCTCGACCTCGAGAACTCTATCAAACTATGAGGGGCGTGAATCTGGAGTCCCTTCTCCCTTGTCCACCAACCAATACAACCCAGTTGCTTGAAGTTTTGAACATTTCAAAAGCTTTGCAAATGGTTTAGTTTTTGCACTATTACTGATGTAATTAGAAAGAGGAACTGCACGTTGTTTGAGCATTTCAAAAGTTTCTAAAGTCGCGACTCTATTTACCTGAGCGTTAGGGGTCTGATTAGGAGGGAATTCGTGATTCGGGCGTATATATAGAAATCTTTCTCATTATTATAGCGGATCATTGAATTGCTTAGGAAAATGAACCCGAAGCAAATAGATAGCTTTCTCTTATCTCCAAAGAGAGGCGAAATCTATTTCAGATGCTAAGGCTAACAAAAAGAAGCATATAACTATGAAATAAAGTGTGACAGCCCATGACCCACCTGGATGCAACGGAGGTCTATGATATAAGAGAATAGATCATGCCCTAACTTGCACAAGGCCTTTAAAGCCGTGCGGGTGTCAAAGCTCGTTGATCCTTCTCAGTTAAGCGTGCTCACCCTGGAGCAATCCTTAGATGGGTGACCTACTGGGAAGTTCAAGGAGCTTGGGCGACCAAAGCGGACAATATTGTGCAAGGCGGGGGCAGGTCGTTACGGTTGGTATCAGAGCACAACCCCGGACTACGGGGTAGGAGCCACCTCTAGAATCTGCAGGAGCCACCTCTTGAATCCCGGAGTGGGAACAAAGTGTTATGCAGAACTAAGTGCTATACCTCCCGGGGGAAGGTCGCTGGGCCAATGTGCAACAAGGACGTTGCATCATAAGGTGGGGAGAATGTGACAGCCCATGACCCACCTGGATGCAACGGAGGTCTATAATATAAGAGAATAGATCATGCCCTAACTTGCACAAGGCCTTTTAAAGCCGTGCGGGTGTCAAAGCTCGTTGATCCTTCTCAGTTAAGCGTGCTCACCCTGGAGCAATCCTGAGATGGGTGACCTACTGGGAAGTTCAAGGAGCTTGGGCGACCAAAGCAGACAATATTGTGCAAGGCGGGGGCAGGTCGTTACATAAAGTTTTTCCCTTGCACCATTTGATGCACACAATGTCATGGTGAAAAACCCACTAAATTAAGAAAAGAGAACACGGCTTGCAAGATCACCACTAGTTGCAAATAAAATTATGTAATCACGAGTATTGTTCCTGTATCCTAGCTCGGTTCTCTTCCCAACAGGTTCTCGCGTGCTCCAAACATTTCTCGGCTGCAATAAACTTTACCAAGTAAGATCAACAGCCCAGAAATTGTAACCAGAACTGTATTTGATGTGTTACGTAGGGGTATACGTTTAGTCTGTTTCGATTTTATTTGAATATAACATAGAAATCGAGCTCTGTGCAACTATATCATAAGGGAGCACGGAAGGTTGTGGAACCACATGACTAAGCCGTAATAAGGGGAGGCTAGAGGGCTGGCATCAATTTAGTCTGTTTCGATTTCTTTCATAATTTGGCCCCCTCTGACTTTGATTCCTAGCTCCGCCACTGGGGACAACCAAGAAATAGCATTTCTTACCTACGGTGGGTATGGTTGTAAATCCACGAAAGAGTCCCGCTCCTATCACTTTTTTTGAGTATTTTGTTGAGTATCTTAAGGAAAAATGATACCGTAGTAATGCTTTTGGACAAGTTTCAGTTGTGTTATGTCCAATACCAAGAAACTGAATGAACTAACTTTGAAGATTTGGTTTGGCACAAATTTGTAACTGAAAACTAAATTGCTGAAACTATTGTATTGCTAACGGAGAGTTAAGGCATTAGGTTCCTTGTTAATTGTAATCAGTTCAGATGAAATTACCATCGACGAAAGTAGTAGAACAAAGTTTTCTTGTTAATTATAATCGAGGCAAATGGGATCTCTGTTTACGATGTCACAACCATGACTGTTTCATTTTTTTAACTGATTCTTTCTACTTATTGGAAAAAATGTAGGCGTTGCAACTGGGACAAGAGCCACTCTCTCCATATGGTTTCAGCAGCCAAAGATGTCACATGTGTTTACTGTCAAAGCCAGGTTACCTTCCTTCTATTCTTTATGGTTTGGGAAATATTCTAATATGTCCAGGACAAAAATCTATGGTTTCGGAATGCTGTTTGGAACAAGCAGTTGGTATTTTGTTTGTAACTAGCAAAACGATATTAGGAGCGTTCTGTCATTCCTTGCATACTCTTGTGCCAATATTTGAGCCCTTTTCTTATCACCTACCATTACTGATTTTAGGGGTTAGGCGGCTTATTGTTGTGGAGGCTCGCAGCAAGCGCATAGAAGGGATTATAGCACTCAACGATATCTTCAGATTCTTGCTCAGTTAGATGAAGAGTAACTCTCCAGTTCCAAAAAAATAAAAAAGGGATGAAGAGTAACTCTCGGCGATCTATTCAGATTCTTGTTCACAACATTTGGTGATTTGGTTTTGATTTTTACAAACATACCATTGGATTGGCCTCTTGTATCGTGGCATGGTCTGTTAGGACCATTATGCAAAAGAGAGAGAGGCTGTAAATTGCAAGGATGGGGATTTTTGTCCCTAGTCTATTTTTCTTTTCCTTACCCCAAACTATTGTCAATGTATTTGCCAATTTTTCTGAATGGCATGGAAAAAGATGACACTTCTATGCTGTTAATGGCACAAGAAGAGTTGAATAAAACACTGAAGGATTTTTCCGAGGGCCACTGGCCAGGATCATTCTATTCATATTCATGTGGTTGGCTTCGAGTCCGTTGATCTTTTCTTTTGGATATTTAGCTATTTTCGTTGATGGATTCAATTTTAAGGAAAAAACAGAAGGATAAATTTATCACAAAATCTGGTTGATTTCACTTCCTGTCAAGGACAAATTTTCAGCTATTTTGCTTCTTGTTTTTTGTTCTTCTGTAAGCTGTTGTTTGTTACTACTTTAGTTTGTCAACCCAAAAAAAAAAAAAAAACAAAGTATCCTTCTGTAACATTGAAGTTTAACTCCTTTTATCCCCATTCCCTGTTGTGCGCCATGTGCAGCACCATATGGTGTGGGAATCTGGCTGTCCAGTTCAAATTTAATCCAAGCAAGCAATGGACGGTTAAGATTTACATGGAGTTCGAACTAAATACGAGCCGTGCATTTCACATGGGACGCCCGGATGCCCTACACCACACGGTGCCGTGACTCCACTCCGTGGTTAGTAATGATATCATTCATGTCAGTAACAGAAAGTGAATTAATCTTGTTTCATGTAAGACTCGATCAAATTCCTGTTCGTAAGAATCACACATTTTACTTGTCAAAGTAGCAAGCCAAATGCCTGGGTTGATCAAGGCTTACGATAAAGGTTTTTTGATCTGGCTCAAGTTTTTTTCTCCTTTGGGCTAAAAGAGAAGAATATACATAAAAAGTCGGGTGAAACGGAGAGGGAGAGATGTCAGAAAGCTCAAACATGTTGAGGAAGATAATATCCTTTGTCCTGTTTATTTCCAAATAACCATAGAGATCTGAGAATGGAATAAAATCAACCATGCCTGTCCTTAATAGTTTTGTGGAGCAAAAGCAATGGAAAAATAAAACGATTATTGCATGATACATACCTAGTACGCAACAGCTTGTTTGTCACCGTCGATCCCCATTGAAATCCAGGGGGAAGAGAAAAATATTGAAGGTAATCTCAGGAATCATCCAAAATTTAACAGCTTAAATGAGAACCATATCAACTCTACATTACACACGCACACACACACGCGCGCGCACACGTAGTAAAGGATCCGATCCTACAGAGGCTACGTTGGTACGAGTGCCAATATCTGGTTTTTGATGATTCCCATACATTTTTATATCTCAGTGGACACTGGAAGGTTCTGTGAGCAGCAAGGCTGTAAACTAGTAACGGCAGAATCCAGTATCATGGCTACATCTGCCGGTGGAAACTCTCGTTTTGTACACTTCTGCAGTAGTTTAAAAATACCCATTATGAACAAACGGTAGAAAGAAAGAAAAAGGGTAATAATCACATGATTTATCACAGGAAGAATTTACCCGCAAACCAATTTTAAATGTAGTAATTGGGGTATGTGTTGGCATTTGTAACCCTTATTATGTAATGGTTTCGTAGACTTCAAAGATTGTGACTGGTTTCGGGAAAGTGTAAAGTGGCAAGGCTGACGTGACGTAGAGCACAGTATTTTTACCTACATGGTATAAATGGTCTTTTAAGCTACATGATATGCTGTTTTGAACATTTAATTTCAGTTTGTTACTCAGTTGGATACTTGGATACGTGAGATGAATGATTGCCAAATTTCAAGTAATTGTATTTTGGGTTATGATGTTTTAATATTGCACCTCGGCATATTTCCGTTTGCATCCTTTATAAACAAGATTGCACCATAAAAAATAAAAAATAAAAAATGCCCCTGACTGAAAACGAACATATATGATCGAATCAATGCTTTTTGACTAAGATATTGCATATTGCACCTCAGCATCTTTCAGATTACATCCTTTCTAAACAAGATTGCACCATATGTAAAAGACATTGCACCGTGACTGAAAACAAACATAGGATAATCACATTTTTATACTTGCACCATTAATTAAAATAATTGCACTCTGTCTCAAAATGTTTGCATCTATGTTAGACCAAATTCACTTGGCAGGGTTTGATCAAATCAAATATTTTTCAGAGATATTTTGTATATTGCACTCTCTTTAATATAATTGTTCCATTCCTTAAAAATATTGCAACTGGTCACAAAAATGTTTGCATTCGTATTAGGCCAACATGCCTTGGCAAGGTATGATCAAATCAAACTTTTTTGAGACATATTTTTAATATTGCATTCTATCTTTACGATTATTGCACCGTATATTTACTATTATTGCACATTGCTTAAAAATATTGCACCCGGGTATGGTCAAATCAAACTTTTTTGAGACATTTTTAATATTGCACTCTATCTTTACGATTATTGCGCCATATATATACTATTATTGCACCATTGCTTAAAAATATATTACACTCGGGTATGGTCAAATCAAACTTTTTTTAGACATATTTTTAATATTGCACTCTATTTTTACGATTATTGCACCATTGGTTAAAAATATTGCACCATATCTGCATTATGTTTGCACCACCACTTAGAACCATAGCACCATGTCTGCATTATACTTGCACTACCCATTAAAACCATTGCACCGTGTTAGGCCAACTTGTCTTGTCAGGCTATGGTCAAATCAAACTTTTTTTAGAGATATTTTGCATATTGCACCGTGTCTGCATTATATTTGCACCACCACTAAAAACCATAGCACCATGTCTGCATTATAATGCACTACCCATTAAAATCATTGCACCATGTTAGGCCAACTTGTCTTGCAAGGCTATGGTCAAATCAAACATTTTTTTTTAGAGAGATTTTGCATATTGCACCGAGTCTGCATTATAATTGCACCACCACTTAAAACCATTGCACCATGTCTACATTATAATGGCACCACCGCCTAAAACCATGTACCATGTCTTCATTATAATTGCACTACCCATTAAAACCATTGCATCGTGTTAGGCCAACTAGCCTTGCCAGACTAGAAAAGGGAGAAAGAAGGGTTTCGAATTCTAGCTTTTTACGTGATTTGGGGTTAACAGCTGGGGAATTGAACGTTAAAGGGTTGGAGTTTCTATTTGGAAGGAAATTTAACTCAAGGGTAATTTTGTCCGAGACTAATTGTCATGCCATGTCTTTGCAATTATTGTTCTTCTTCCCATTGATCTCTAATTCCCAAAAAGTGGACCATTGAAGAGCAAATATTTGCTCCTACTGCCATTTTATGGCAATTTTCCCTTAGAAAATTAGGGCTTTTTTCGGTTTGGGTTTTGAGAGAGAGTTTTGGGGTAATGAGTAGATAGAGATAGAAAGAAAATTTTATTGGAGACTGCGTAAGAGTCTTAAGATCCAAACCGAACAAGGTATAGGTGTCACATCCTCTCATACATCTAAAGATAAAATATAAAACAGGAATGGTGTGCTACCAATTGCGGGTACAACGAACAATTAAGTCCTTAGTATGATGCATCAAACCTCGTGTCTACCAAAATAACTTCCAAATGACCCAAAGTATTTTCTGGCTTGGTGATGACTCCAACAATCTCCGCCGAATAACCCTCCAGAAGAATTTCATTGCACCCAATGGTGGTAGCAAATTTCAGTGCTGCCATAGCTTTAGCGAATGCGGCGAGTGCAAAGTTGTTCACCCCTCATTCTGGTTGGTGAAAAAGATGTGAGGTCCACGGAATCATATCACTTTTCGATAAGCATCACATCATTTTGTGGTGGATCTGACATCACTTTCTGATGAACCTCACACATTTTCCACTAATCAGAGTAAGTTTTGTTTACCCTCATTAGATGAGGGTGAACAAATTTGCACTCAAATGCGGCTATCGGCAACCTTACCCACGCCTCACCTGGTTACAACTCGCAGAAGATAATTTGAATGGTTTGCTCCCATCATCATTGTCAAAACTGACAAATCGGATTGGTTTGATAGTAAGGTGATTTTTTGAAAAAATTGATTTTTCACGATTTTTTTTGTGATGTATTGTGAGAGAATAACATGTCTCAATTTTTGGAAAAAACAGTTTTTGTTAGTGAAACACCCCGTCGGTCTACCTCATTGTCAACAATTGATTTGAGCAAAAATTTGTCAACAATTGATTTGAGAAAAAATAATCTACACGGAACTGTTCGAAGTTCAACTTTTGGACCCCCAGAACTTAACCTACTTGGTTTCTTCAAATAACTTAACTGGCACTATTTGTTCTTTCTTCAAATAACTTAACTGGCACTATTCAAATACATTGGTGGATTGCAGAAATCTGGAGGTGCAACCTTGGAAGAAAGACTGCAGTTCAAAAAACACAACCATAGTGTATCTTTAAACATGAACAAAACAAAATCAAAAAGTTCCAACTGAAATTGCGAGCTACTTAGCACTGTAGTGAGAGTGCAAGTGCAGTTCTCCACAAAGTACCATTTAGAAAAGAGAAGTCCCCTTCCCTTTCTTATCTCCACCAATTTCAAAGTGTTTGCACCTCTGCAAAAATAAAAGAATGGCATTCTTGTCAAAAAAAGATTTATAGAGCAAATAAGCCTTCAGTTCCCAAAAAAAAGAGCAAATAAGCCCTGAAAATAGAGGAACTAACCTTGATTGGGTGCTGGGATACATGTTTGCAGCCCTGGCATTGCAGCCTCAGCACAATCTTTTTTGTAGTTTTAGCCTATATAAAAAAAAACAGCAGTCAAAAGTTTACAAAGCCGACATAAAATTTCTACTCACTTCATACCCTTCAATAAGCAAGATATTTATATACCACAACATGGAAGAAAGGGGATGCAAGGAAATGGTTCTTACCTTCTTGTGGAAAACAGGCTTAGTTTGCCCACCATACCCTGATTGTTTCCGATCGTAACGGCGCTTGCCTTGCACAGCCAAACTATCTTTCCCCTTTTTGTATTGAGTTACCTTATGCAAGGTGTGCTTTCGGCATTCCTTCGACTTGCAGTATGTCTTCTTTGTCTTTGGAACATTCACCTGTACAAACACACCACACCTGGTCAGAGCACAATGTTCGTGATCTAATACAAAACTTTCATCTCCAGGATATAAAGCATACCAAAAACTACAGCTAACCAATCCAATAAAGAATATTGAAAGGGCAATCTGGCAAGAGCACGATTATCCTGTATCTCTAACAAGAAACTATTTTTCCCATTCCCGCTTCTACCAATTGTTCCATGATTTTAAAGATCAAGGAAGGAATACGATAATGAGATGATACTTCACAAGGAAGTCACGCTACATCAGGCATGTTTTGTTAAATAAAACCAAGGATGCACTATGCTTGGGAACATGAAAGGAAACAGCAAGAACCTCATATTACGACTGCCACCAGCCGAGCTTATACCAATTTTTCTTTTTCTTTTTGATCCTAAACAATATTCGATTTCAAATTCATGTTGTTTGAATACAGGGAATCATCAAAAGATGCAGGGCTAAAACAAACCATTTTATGGAATCAGATGACTTCAACACATTCCGAAAGCAACATTCCCATGCGAATAGAAGATGACAACCATGCGGCAAAGATAAACCCACTCTTGATAACTCTCAGTCTCAAATATGACTTCGTCAACTGTGGCCACATTTCACTGTGGCCTTAAATGCTCCAAATTGTAGAGAGAGAAAAGGGGCAAAAAGGAATATTAAGAACAGAATTCAAAAGGCTACAAGACAATGATGAAGATACATCTGAGGCAAAACTACATGCGAAAATGTTGTAACAACTACTCCGTACTACTCAATAACAGGGGGAAAAGGGTCTAGACGGACCAGAAACTGCATTGTCACTTAATGAAACGCAAATATAAAATCACTCATCCACTCCTAATTCAAGATACCAATAGTAACATAGGCTGTGTACAAAGAAATGGACTGTTAATTTGAAGACATTTGCAATAGGCCTAAACTCTTCACCTAACCAAACAAAAAAAATAGGCGGGGCACAATCATCATTGAAGATATTGCTGGGTATTGCTAACAAAAAGCATAAGTGACACACACCCAACATAGCTCCCAAAATATTGTCATAAAACAAATTGATAAAAAGCTGGAATTTCATCTCTTACGTTGATTGTGACCAATCAGATATCATGAGGCTCAAGTAATGGAATATCCTACTCATCAACAACCAATTTCATAGAAGAACTAAATAACCCACTACCATCTTGTTCACAATCTAATAGCTACGTCCAACCATGGATTCTCAAAGTCATAGCAATACACTAGTTAACTGGCAATATTAGAACAAATGTTCAGCTGATTTAGAATAACGATACAAGCTTATTCCTATATAAACTTCAAATCAACAAAAGAAAACCTATATATTTCTACAAATCGCCAGCAACAAATAGCTCAAATAGTTGACGGTTAAAAAACAACACCAAAACGTCATCGCGACGAACTACAAGTTCAAGACCATTCAAAACACTACAAAAGTGCGGAAAATGAATGACAGAACTGCTTCTACTTTGCTTTTAGCCTCAATCAGTTAACAGCGCACCTAACATACGCGAAATCTAAATTCTATCATTTCCTCCACATTTTTAGGCCGCCAAACAAGATAAACATGAAAAAAGTAACACGAAGTGCACAATTGAAGTGAATTTAGGTCCGTAGACAGAAGAGAGAGAGATCTGAGGATGCTCACCATTGCTGCGGTCGAAGAAGGATGCCACAGAGTTTTAGGGTTTCTGGAGGTGAGCGAAGGCCTTTTTAACGCTCAATACGAAGGTTATAGCGATCTGTTTGGTGTTAGGGTTCTCTTTGTCAACCGTCAATAGGCCCAGAAAAAATAAGCCCATTTTGAATGATAACCCAAGTTCGACAAATTATTTTGCTTTTCTTTTTTCTTTTTTTTTTACATCTCTTATTCAGAAATCTTCAGACCACAAAAAAAAAATTTGATATTGGCACTCCCCATTTTATTTACTAAACCACCCTTGTACTTTTCATTTTTCTCTTGCTTTTAAAATATAATATAAGTGTGGTTTAGTAATTTCACTTAATAATGACAAAAAGGGAGTGTCGATATCAAAATAGGGAGTGTCAATATCAATTCCCAAAAAAAAAAAATCAAAAAGGAGTGTTTACTGCAAACAAAAACAAGGTCGTTACAAGTTTTCTGCGTTAGTGTGAAAATCTCAATAGGTGTGAAGAAAATTAGAATACTTTTTTATCTAAAAATAGCACACGACTTTGAAAAAGGACAAAAATTTATGGGATGTCGACTTAGGTTGTTACAAGTCCCGACTTAAATCAAGAATTGGATTAAATTAATTTTTAATTCGATGTATTATGAGATAATGACATACCTCGTAAAACGTAATAAGTCAGTTTTGGCCCTCCCTAAGATTTGAATCAGGCACCTTTTGGTTTAACAAATTTGTACGCGCTAATAAAGTCAAAACTCAACATGCACGAAGATATGACATAGCTTGAATATAATATAGAGAGCTTTTTCGAGAAAGACATAGTATAGAGGTTATTCATGGAATAAGGACATCAACTTTTTCAATAAGGCCAACAGGACATTTGGACAATAGGTGACAAAAATACCCTACAAGGGCCTTCTTTGGCTAACACAAATAATGAATTTTTTTCATTTTTTTCATATCTGATGGTCTCATTTGCAAATAACGTTTCCTTGACCCTCTGGGAAGGGCTTTGTTTGACTAACACAAAAATGAAAGCAAATTTTCATTTTTTTCGAGACCAATTATATGTCAAATAATGATTGTTGTTCTAGATAAGTCATGACGAACAAAAAATGTCTTATTTGTTTTTTTTTCCCCGATTAACACATATATTGTTATCTGTTGATTTTTTCTAATATAAAAAAAATTAATCGCATAGATACCCCTATCTGTTGATTTTTTAAAGTAATATATAGAGAATTGATTACCATAAATACCATTATTAGTTTTTTTATTTTTTGTTGTTCTTGCCAAAAAGAAAATTGTGTAAAATACTTTTTCTATCCCAAAATGTTGCCCCTTCTTTCTTTTTTTAATTTTTTCATACTAAATGGCCGTTATAAAAAGTTAACAAATAAAATTTGGTACTTCTTATTTTTTATTTTTTTGAAATGTACAAAGTTGAAGTTCTTCAATTTTTATTCTTCAATTTATTTTTCGTTTATTTTTAACAAATAACAGCAACATATTACCAAATATGTGTAAATATGTTCGTTGTATCATGCCAGAAAGCAAAGATATATAGTAGTAGTCTGATTGCAAACTTTTTTTCATGCCAATAACAACTACCGATTACAAATTTGTATAGATTTTTCATTGTCTTTTTAAAAAATATGGTAGTCTGGATTGCAATTTTTTTTAATGCCAATAACAATCAGTTACCAAATATGTGTAAATCAGATCTAATAATAAAAAAGTTTGTGAAGATATGTACTTTGTATCATCCAAAAAAAAAAACATACAATATAATAATTAGCCAACTATGACCTTTGTTTCATGCGGTTTTAAATGGCACGTATTACCATATATTGGTGTTATATGGTAAAAACAAAAAATTTTGTTTTGCATTTGTTAGTTTTGCGTCGATTTTTTTGTGGATTATTAGTTTGTCACGGTAAGAAAAATCTATAAATTAAAAAAATAGAAATTTGCGCAATCATTAACTCTTGGTTACAGCAATAATTGATGTGCGGTAGCTCAAACTCGAGAAAAAACCACATATATATATATATGTGTGAGATTTGCATATCTTATTCAGATCTCAAACATATATGCAATTTTTGACCCAAGAAATAATTTATCCAAACTGAATCAACAATTTGGAATAGAGTATTACTTTTACTAGTAGTCATAATCATTTAGAACCCATTTTGCCTGACCCAGAAAATAAATTTTCCTCTCTCACGGCTCGATTGGATGCCGGATTAGTTTTAGGGGTATTATATATGGAGGGAGATCGATAAGAAAAATTTTGTTTTGCATTTGTTAGTTTTGCGTCGATTTTTTTGTGGATTATTAGTTTGTCACGGTAAGAAAAATCTATAAATTAAAAAAATATTCAAAAAGTTCACTAAAGACAAAAATAATGTAATTTTTTTTTATTGAATTAATAATTCACAAAAAATTGACGCAAAACTAACAAAGGCACTTAAGATAGTAAAAAATAAGGACAAAAAGTACTTGTACATTTAACCAAGGAATTATGATTTTTTTATTTTATTTTTTGAACTATAAAGAGTTATGATTTTTTTTTTTAAACTATAAGGAGTTATGATTAATTAAAAAGTACTAATCGGAATGATTAATTATGTATAACTCGTTGAGAGGGATATCTATGTCAAAAATCAATCTAGTTGAGCTTCATTTGCAATATGAATGTATCACGTTTGTGCAAGGGAAACAAATAGACTCCTGTTTCAAATCAGAAGTTCTCCATTTGTTTTTTTTTTTTTTTTTTTTTGTTCTCACACAAGCATGATTCATTTATATAGTGAATGAATGATGAGTTCTACAAAATGAATGATTTCGATAAAAAAATTTTGGACCTGGAATGAACCTTAAAAGACCGGATAGTTCTAAAATTGGACAGAAACTCATCAACTTGAGAGTTTGACGCCCAAATCAATCCATAAAAGTCTTCACATTTTGTTTTGTTTGTTTGTTTTTTTTTTGGCTTTTGTTTGAATAATGGATTTTTAAAAGTGTGAATTTCGAATGCAGCAGTAAGTTTATAATAATGGTGGGGCAATTATTTGATGACGAAGGTGGAAACGGACAAGTGAGTGAAATGCCGAGGTGGAAGTTATAGTGGGAGCACGGGGATGCTTCTAAGCCTTTTGTGTTTAGGTGCCTAGTGACGGGGCTTTCCTTTTTGCAGTAATTGCTTTTTTTTTTTTTTATCATTAAGGGTATTTACGTCTAATGTTGTCCTTGAGCCATTAAAAACCATCAATATATTGAAGGCCTTAAAATAAGTTTAAGTGGGCTAAACACTCTTTAAAGCCCCAAAATTGGTCTTTTGGCCAATTTTCTGTATAATATATTGACATCGTATATGGAAAAATCGAGCCTTAGTTTTTGTTTAAATTTCGAAGACCTAAAGCAAAGCTACACTCTCGACTTCAACACATGGCCTGCCCTGCATCTAAGAAACTCCATTGATAGGCACCGTGCGACATTCATGATGTCATTGTTTGATGT